>JAUMHD010027503.1:0-33910 GCA_032359135.1 Ulvella scutata
CGAGGGCCCCGCGACGGGTGGGGGGGGTGATGGGGACAGCAGTCACTTGGAGCCGCGTGGCCCGTGAGGGGCGGGGGGGGGGGGGGTGGGGGTGATGGGGGCTCCGGAGGTGGAGCAGGCCGAGACTTGGGGGCAAGCACAGTGGCACATGGCGGCTCTCAACACCAAGCCAACAGGAAAAGGTAGGCATACCGACAAGAAGCTCGAAGACTGTGGTGATTGGGCACATGGCTGCGCTGATACACCAACAGTTTATTACCCCTCTGATGTGGGTCTTACGAACCAAAAAGGCTACCGCCTTTTGGTACTTCACAAGAACCAAAAAACAGCCGCCGCTCGACTCGAAAGGCATGACAGCACCAATTCACCTCCGATGTAACAAGTTTTCGAGCTTCTTATCGTTATGCCTACCTTTTCCTGCTGGCTTGGTGTTGAGAGCCGCCATGTGCCACTGTGCTTCCCCCAAAGTCTCGGCCCGCTCCACCTCCGGAGCCCCCATCACCCCCCCCCCCCCCCCGCCCCTCACGGCCTGGATTGTGAGTATTCTGCAGTCCTGCCAACCATCACACCAAAGAAGGTTCCGTCTGAGTGAAGAGACGACACCGTCACAGTCGATAGTTCTACGAACCGGAAAGGTAGTGAAAAGGCATGAACCCAAATGACACCGCCACAGCCACAAAATAAAGAGAGGTTGACTGCAGAACTAGGCCTTGGAAGGGAGGCAGGGAGCAGTATAGCTGTGATAGTAACACAACCAACAGGTAGCAAGCCTGCAGATTACATCGACAGGACTGAAGGACTAGAAATTGAGCGAGTCTGCTGTAGGAATAGTGCAGTGAGCCGTACATGTCCAGACTACAAGCAGGAAGATTGTATCAGGCACATGTACAGCAGTATTTATTTTGTGGTACAAGGCTTCGCGCGCTTAGCGCGACTCAGCCTCTTAGTGTGCAAAGAAAAGCGGAAGCACGTTGATTCTGCATACTGTGTGTTTGTCCAGGTTCGCTATTGATCTACAGACAGACATTTTGTGGTATCAGTAACATCTCACCACAGATATTCTGTTTGGAACTGATATTCGAATTGTGGCTGTGGCCGTGTCGTCTAACACTGACTCAGTGCTTCGAGAGCTGCCTTCCTGCTTCTTTGATGATCACTTTGCAGGGCAGCAATCAGGAATTGCCTTTCATCGCATGCTCTGCCACACTGGGATCATTGTCGTGCACCTGCTGAAGCTCCTCATTTGTTCGAGCGCCTACAATGTGAACGCCACGTTGCTCCTGCTCGATCGCGAGCTCTGGACCTGTAGGAGGCTGCTGCTGCTGTGAGTCATGAATTCCAGACTGAAAAAAACAGTCGTGCAGATCAGCAGTTTGCAGTTTGAGCCGTTACTCATGAGGTCTGACTCTTTGTCAAGCTTGTATGAAGCTATCTTGAGGTATCCAGTTGGCGCATATGCGTGTATGCCATGCAATACAGCTTCTATGTTTGTGCACAAAAAAGAAACAACCGTGCACAAACCTGGCACCGGATCCGGGCGTTAAATGGAAGGACAAGTAGGATTGGAAGCTCGGGGTAGTTTAGTGAACTACGGAGTGATAGATAGTTGACTCATTGGAGCCGATGAACGCTGCGCTGCGTGCACAGCTTCAATCGAAAACATGCTGGGCCCAGCTGGTGGTACAATGCATGCTAGTGCACGTCACCTGACGCGTAGAACAGTATTGGCGTAAGTGCTACTTGTTAAGCACGGAAGGTTTTCGTCACAAAGGAGTCACGGCTACAGATTGCCATACGTTTGTAGCCTTTTTTGTGCTATCCTGGCATTGCGCCATCCTGCAGTATTCTCTCCTTTGTGCTTACACGTGCAGGCTCTCTGCTCTGCTATCAACCTACACTCTACAGTTCACTTCAGTAGCTGGTGCGTGTTCAATACCGTTTAATCTGCGTCAGATAGGCACGCAGGAGAGCTCTCTCCGGTTCTTGGCAGTGCCTGTTGGGTCACCAACAACGATTCGCTGGTCAGCACTGTGTACCGTGCGACCGCACCGCAGCCCACACGTAGACGACAGCGTTACTGAAATCTTCAGTTGGGTTTTGCTGTGGGGGCAGCTTTCATTGCTGCCAGAGCAATCGTCTGACCGGATAACTTGTTGGTCCTACGGCGCTGTTCCTAGTCACGCCATGGCCCATTGTCCACTGGTGATGTTGTCGTGATTTTTCAACAGGGGAGAATGTGTTGAACCGACAACCCTGTCCGTGTTTACGACATGAAGTTTTGCTCACGCCATAGGGGGTCGTGTGCTACGGGGTCGATATGCAGCAGAATCCTCAAGTACTTTCAACATCCTTTTCGGTTGTAGTTGTTGCTGCAACAGGGACAGGATTCCTGGATGTCAGGAGCTGTAGTGGGCACCAAACCGTTGTTGCGCGAATACGTATGTGCTGTCCGCGCAATACTCACCACCTGGCGTCAACATAGCCCATATTTTTCCCTGACCGTGTTGCATTGTATTGAGCGCTCCTATGTGCAGCAGGCGTTTTAGTGGCTTGCCCGCGTTAGTATGAGCAATGGACGACATGAGCCAGCAACAACTGGTGGATTGTGCAGGTACTTACGTCAATCGTGTATCCTTGTATCTTATGGCTGCATCTTGTGTCAACGCATTTCCATCTCCATCCCATGGTCCTGAGCACAGCAAGCGAACTGGTGGTTCCACGAACCTGTTTCCAACTACTGGTACGCCTGTTCCCCTTGCGTGTGTTTAGAATAAAATTCATGTTGGTTCATCTGTTGCACCAAAGCTGGGCTGGTGCATGAGAGGTGTTTCAAAGCTATCTACATTTGCAGGCTCACTGGCTAGCGTTCCCATAGTGGACGTAGCTGAAGACGACTGCTTCAGCATTGAGCTTGATGCGAACAACCAGTCGTTCGGTGACGAGGCAGGAGACGTTAACCTTGTGTTGGATCTGCTTGTGTGTGACAGCCCAGAGTCGCAGCTGGAGGGCCTTGAAATCACAGAGCGAAATCTTGCAGCAGAAGCATGGCTATCAACATTCATACGATCAGGTAAGATCATTATTTGGCATGTTAGTTGCCACTGAGGTTCGACGCTGCGTGGAGGTGTGAAAGGTGCCATTATTGCAGATGGAGTGGGGCTTTGTGTGGAGCTGATGGGTTGCTTTTCACCGTCCGAGATACAGCGATCTGCAGCGAACATTTGTGCTCAAATTGCATCCTCCAGTCCTGGAGCATGCGAAGTTCTACTCAGTGCAGATGTAGGCAGCATGATCGAACAGCATATCAAGAAAGCGGACACAACCCTGTGCATGTTCGAAGACGCATTGCACGTTGTTGCGGCTATTGCTGGTCACCCTGGTCTGGTGTGCTCTTCTCTCTGTTTGTGTTGCGAAACCTGCAGCTGCATCTTCAAGTACATTGGTATCTGATCAGTGTTCGCTCTCGTGCAGACAGCGAGAGCTTTCGAGCGCCGCCAACTGATGCCGCATTTTGTGAGCATACTCACAGATGCATCCAGTGCTGCTGCCCCCGCACGCAGCGCTGCTCTCAAAGCAATCACAGCACTCTGCGCCTGCTGGCCCACCGCTCGAGACGACTTCTTCCACTGCGGAGGTGCATCCACAGTTCTTCACACCCTGCTGCAACCAGAGCGAGGCCCGGCAGAAGCCTGTGCCTCAGTGGAGCTGCTCTCAACAATAGCAGCAGCAAGCGAAGAGTGCCGGGAGATCATGAGCGAAAACGGGGTTATGGGAATCGAGGTTTTGATTCAGGTGCAATTTCCACGCCTCTGACAGGCTGTATGCACCAGAAGTCGCATCATGTGCACCAGACGTGTACTCTAAGGATCACCTTCTGCTGCAACTGAATCTATGCCTTTGCTTGCAGGTTCATCGAGATGCAGAAGCACGAGGGGACTCAAAACTCTCCTCTGTAGCTGCTCGAACAGTTGCTGTTCTCACACACAAGTGCGTATTTTCACTTCTCAATGCTAGTGCAAATCTAAATATACAAATGATTATTCCCACCGTGTTGCCGTTTCTGCCGATTCCCGTCACTCCAGGCCCGCTAATTACAAACTTAGGCACATATCGTTATAGTGAAGTGATTCGTGTTGGCGATGTGTGTTTCGGGGCGCCGTGTCGGTAGCAATGTGGGTTGGACGGTCGTGGATGCACGAAGCTGCCACTACAGAAATACTTCAGAATCACGCTGCTTCTGTTCCTGCTTCTGTTCCTGAACAAATAGCTACATACATATTAAACTGTCAACCGTCGTTCACGGGTGCCCAGACCCGCTCTACTTCGTACAGTACGTACATCTGGATGGTCAACTCAAGAGGTTTTGTAACGCGAAAGGATGTTCGCACAGTGCACCGTTCCACGCGAGCGTCAAGGAAACAACTTTTATTAACCTACAGATGGGCAAGATCTATGTTTCGAACTGTGATTCGCGAGCGATTGGTGTTGTCGTGTCAGTTGCAACGTGCACTTCCGGGACAGCCACATCGCAGTTTCACAGGTATAGTATGGCACAAACGAACATCAACAGTGCATTGAATGCGTCGAAGTGTACACAGTTTGGAAAGGGTGGCATGTCTGTGATGCTGGCATTGCATGTGATGTCAGTGTATACTATACCGCGTATATTCTTGGCAAGTAAACATGCACCGCCTGACGTGCAAAGAAAAGCGGAAGCTTTTCTTTGCACACTAAGAGGCTGAGTCGCGCGGAGCGCGCTAAGCCTTGTATACTTTGAACTTCTTTCTGGGACCTGCCCTTGTTTCTCCCCTGCTGCGATATCATCTGTCTCTGCAGAAAGCCTTCTAAGTAGTGACAACAGATCACTATGGTTTTGGATGACTGTGCCAAGTTCGGTTGATTGTTTGCAGGCACCCGTTGAATATGAGCACACTTGAGAACCGTGCCAAGCTCCTTGGTGATGAGGCTCTGGTTTGGCAGATTTTGGCATTACACGGAGCATTGTTTGCTACCTCACCGACATCACCCACCACGTCGCATTCACAGCCCATTCCAGTGTCACTCTCCACAGTGTCGACGTCTGCATCTGATGGCCTAGACACAGCTGGTCTGGCACTGACAAGCCCAGCAGCAAGCAGAAAACAGAGCCTGGACTCCAGTAGAGCCTTCATCAGGATGGGTTCGTCCGTGAAGAGCATGCTGGGAAGGTTCATCAGAAAGGAGAGGAATGTGTCTGAGGATGGGACAGTCCGAGGTCGAAGTTCGGAGTCAGCTACAGCAGCTGGATCAGTTCAGAGTTGGCATGGACTGTCTGTAGTGTAGAGAAGTACGCAAGCAGTCGTCTGTGTGTGGTTGCACAATTCACACGAGGTAGTGTAGATCTGGTGTCAGACCCAGATGCAGAGTTGATCACCAGCAGTTTTGATTTGAAGAGCAGGCTCACCATGCACGAGCAGGTTATGGCTGGCCTTTTGCAGCGTGTCTGTACATAATATTGACTGTTTCCACAGCATACACAGTTCATTGGTGGGCGTCATCGTGTAAACAAATGCTGATTTGCCCGTTTTTGGGGGGCTATCATTAGCAATGGTGTGCGGCTCACAAGTACAGAACCTGCACCATCAAAGGGTATCTCACGTCTTTGCAAGCTTCGTGCTTGAGTGAGGCGCCAATGTCGATGCATGTTTCACCGCCGCAGGGTATCTGAAACCAACGACTGCTAACACAGCAGCTGTGCAGCGCCAAACATGAGGCAAACACTCACACACTATGGCAGAACAAAGCAAGCAGCCAGCCAGCCACAGGGACAATGGCAAAATCTGCACACAAGCAACGCGTCACCAGCACAACGGATCGACTGACGCTGTGGGCCATCGCTGCCGGCGAGGCACCACCAGGGCTGGCCCCCACCATGAGAGACCACACAGGCTGGCGGTTGCGGTTTGGCAGCAGGAGGGGAGAGGGGCCAGGGACATGGAGCCAGGAGGAGGAAGTGAAGGGGCACGGGGCTCCGGAGGAGGAGGAGGGGCCGAGGGTGAGCGAGGCACCAGAGGAAGGAGGGGATGGAACCATCATCATGCAGCAGCCAGGGGCAGGGGGCGCTGCGGGAGACTGATGTACTTATTTTCGTGTTCTGTCAGTGTTGTCTCTGCACGGTACTTGTATGTCAGAGGGAGACTGGCCATTTTTGAAGGGCTCTTAAAACTAGATTGCTATTGCTGCAGCAAAGGGGCTCATGACATACATAGGCCAAGAAGCATCGAATAGACGCTTGGTGTTGCAAAGCAATGAGCAGGACATAGCCTGTCACATAGGACAGGAAACGAGGCTGACACTTAGGAACCTGCATCATGGGCTCTTCTGCGAGACAGAATATACGAGTTGCTCTGATGACAAAAACGCCAGTCACAAGGCAGTGCCATTGATCAGCAAGCTTGAGTGATGCAGGTAAGTAAAGCCTCATGGATGACAATCATCGAAAAGATGAACACAGTGATTTTGACTGGAACCCAACCTTATTATTGAGGATGTTGCAATTCTGTAATTATCGTGTTTCATGGGCATCGTCATGTAGCGGGGTGCACCTCGCACAGCGGAGATCTCACCACCTCACACACGCACAACCATCTCTCGAGCCCAATCTTTCTCACAAGTGAGCCCAAGCTTGAGCATGCTGTTTCACAGCTTTCCCCCCTGCACTGGCCTGTTGACAGTCCTGAGAACCGTTTTCAGAAAATGTAGTACTCCCTTTTCAGAAAACCGCTGGCCCGGAAAACATGATAAAATGTTGGACGGCTCCTGCATGCACTCATCATGCACACAGCGACTCGTGTGAACTGAGGTGCTCAGGTGCACGATATAAAAGTGTGCAAGGGGAAGTCTGGGCACCATTCGATACACCAAACCTGTTCCTGGGCGGTCCTTTCAACAACCCGTTTCAGCAAGTTCGGACGTGACTACAAGCAGGGAAAGTCCCTGCAGTCAAGTGCTGAAAAATAATCTATCTTGCCTGTCTGTACGAGATTATATCGGCACCTGAACATAGCTGTTCCCAGACACAGGTGTGGGATTCGATTGTCTTGTCCTTCCCGTGCACACCCATCAGCTATCGAAGCAAAAGAAAAGAGGCCCTTGGAGTGCATTCACCGATGTTTTGCCTGCCAATGCTGTATCGAGACAGCTGTCAGGTTTGTGTGCCACTCATTGTGCCACTCACTGTTGTCCACTGTGCAGGACTGACAGTCTCGACAACCGCTACTGGTAGAATTATGGACCTGCCAATTATACCTGAATCTACTGCTCAGGCAGTTGGCGCTCTAATGCGGCGTGTGGTTTCAGAAAGGTTTAGTGCGGTCGCAACGAACCGTGCACTTTTGAACCTGGTGCGTTCTCGATCCCTGAAGTCGCCTCCACGCATGAGCAATGGAATCAACGGTGTTCCTTACTGCAGGACACTTCAGCAGATAATCAGGACCTGCGAGATTACATAATGCAAGCTTTGGTTCCATTCATTATCGGAATCGTGCTTGGAGTCTGCGTGCTGGTTGCTTTTGTTTTCTTCGTGCTGATAAGCCTCTGCTGTAAGTGTTGCTCCAGCAAGAGAGGATTTTGCCAGAGGCCTCAGAACTTGCAGTACAAGCAAAGGTTACCCTACATCATCATGGTTGCTGTCCCTGCACTACTTGGACTAATCGGCGGTATCATCGTTCTGTCTGGAGGCCCCAAGGTTGTCAACTCAGTCAAGGTGATACCCCATCACACAGATTGTGGATGCCAAGCATCAGGGTGCAAAGCGATTGGTTCTCAACATCACATGCAGTACTCGACACTAAGTATTTGGCTTAAGGCATCATGGTTACCTCAACAGTGAGCCTAAGGGTGATGACGTTTGTAGGGTCTCTTGGACGCTGTCATCGAACAGGTGCTGCATCCTTCTGCTCAATGGCTGCACTCTCCACAAGTGGCACATTTTATTGAGTTCCTGACGGCTCTGAGCATGCATGCAGTTCGACTTCCTTATTGGATACATTCAGTCTCTCTATGATGATTCAGTGCGTGCTTCAAGGCTGGCTGGCGCACCTGCAGATTTTACTGATGTTTCGATGATTGTGCAAGAATTGACAGACTTTCGAAACGGCGCACTTGAATCGTTCTCTGACCAGACAACTTCCCTGTTCGGTCTGGTAACCAGAATAGCAATGATCATGGGAGGAGTATTATTGGCTATGGGGGCGCTAGGGGTGGCGGGTCCTGCAATGATGGTGCGTGTGCGCATGCGTAGTATGTCGTGCCTGACCTGGCTTGCACCTGTATTCATGAGCTGGATACTTCCTGCAGAAAAATTTCATGATGGTCAGCTTCCTTTTCCATGCTGCTGTGCTCGCAACCGTGGCGTTCATTCTCTGGGGAGCCCTGACCTTTGCTGGAAATATTACTCATGACATCTGCACTGCAGTCGATCTAGAATTGTCTGGGCAACAATCTGACATGCCGTCAGCACTTCCATGTCCTGACCTCAGCGAGAGTCAGGGCGCTTTGACTCAGGTTTTTGGAGAAATTAGTGCAGCTACTGCAAGAATCAATGCAGACCTTATTGGTGTGCACTTCAGTCGTGTTGCCTCCTCGGAAGGAATGGACACGGCGGCTATTTGTCGTGACGTTCCTTCTATTGGGTGCTCGGAAAATGAACAATTGTTGCAGCCTGTGGAAGTTGTGTTTGGTGCCAGTTCATGACGGGCAGGGCTGCCTCTGTTCAAGGAAGGGCTCTGTTTCTGTGGTCACAGGCAGCTCCTTGCCCCGGACATCACCTGAGGCAGTTCCACGGGTTTTTTTGTCCAACCAACCTGCTGGAATGTGAGGTGATAGTGATGTGCAGCTGCGAACAATGGTTCACGTACTGCTTTTGATGCTCTTCAAACACAATGTGGGGCTTTCGCTGGCCCTGGTGCCACATACTATGATGCTCTCTGTTCCAATTCGGCTTCTGTTGATGCTCAGTTGATGACATCTATCTACAAATGCGCGGACTCTCGCAATGAGGGCATTGTATCCTTCAACATTAATGGTGAGCATCAAAACTGGAAAGCAGTGATGTGTGGACCAGTAGTGGTGTGTGGAACTGGTCCACACATTACTACTGGTTCACGTTGTGATGTGTGGATAGTGTGTAGCCCAACAGCTGTTCAATGTCACCCTTCCCAAATTATATTGGTCTGTACTGGGTTGTCGTTGGAGTAGAAACTGTGACGTGGAGCTGAACACTGGAGCCCCAAGTTCAAGAAGTGCACCATAGGTAAGCACTGGAGGGGAATGATGTCGGCAAACGGTGCTCCTGCTGTTGGTGTGCAGGAGCTCTCATAGGCACTGACACTTCCTGCACCTGGCACTCAAGCAACTATCCATTTGTTGACTTTGGTGTTGTCGGCTCTGTGGCCTCCATTGAAGCATGCTTCACGACTGCCACCCAGACAATCGAGAGCAGTGATGGAGAGTATCGCGGCATCTTGTATGCTGCAAGCATGGAGGGGGCGAGCCTTCTGAACGCCGATTTCTTGCATGGGGTGCTAATGACATTGCCGCTAGCTTGCGCATTTGACAATGGTGTGGCTTCCTTATGTGGCTTTCTTATCTGGCTTTCTTATGTGTTTACCTGTGCAGCTTAGGCTGCATGGAACTTATCGTTACGGTTTGCGTCACCTGGAGATATGCATACTATATATCTCTTGTGAAAGACTTGAAAATGAAAATCGAGCAACTGTGACAAGATGAAGACTTCCTTGTGCTGCAGAGAAAATTTTGTCAAGTATGGCAATGATAGTAATGCAACTTGTCTCGTCTGGCTTCTTTCATGCATTTTGTAGCTATTATTCTCTGTCTGATGCATGCTACATGTGAGCTGTTGCTGCTAAGCTAGAGCTATACTACATACACCTAGTTTTCCTTGCTGTTCTAGGTCTTTTGCTTGCGGCAGCTGACTGTGTTCCAGGATGCCATGTGTCTTCATCATCTTCCTCTTCCTCACTGCTGGAGATCACAATGGAATCTGAACCCTTGGTCAATTTCATCAGCAGTATGCTCATCAGCAGTATGCTTGTAAAATATTGTGATTGGACCGACTGTCAAACGTGATGCAGTTCATGCACTTACGTACTATTAAATTCGAATTTAGGTGCATGCATGCCAGACAACAGTCATGAACTGGTGCGGCATGCACCTGCCCAACGCTCAACACACGCAGATGGTGTCTATATAGCATGCTTATGTTCCCGCAGATTTGCTCAGAGTGTTTGAGCATATTTTCCCACTTGGCAACTATTTTGTGAACTTCACAAGCCTCAGCCCATAACAAATTGGGGGTGACGCAAACAGGAACAATCAAGTCCGCACAGCCTTGTTTCTTACTCTGTGACATGTACAATAGATGGGCGATCTCAGCATGAGCATACATGCATCCTCAAACTCCTTGTTTGTCGCAATCCTCAGTGGAAGGCTTGTTATCCTGATTCAACTCTGCAAGGTTGTACACAGAAATTCAAGAGCAGTACATGCAGGAACCAACACCGTCCAGTTCACAAGCACACCAGCTCCAGTCATGCCAGCACTTTGTGATCCTTTCCTGGCCCCTTCGATTCCGACAGATCCTGCACAGTGTCGAGCAATTAATAAGATTCCCTTTTCCGAGTTTACGACTGCTTTTGAGCAGTTCAAATGCAGCCCTGATCTTGTGCCGCGGTCTGGACGTGAAGAGGACCACCGCAAGCGTTGTGTGATTGCTGGAAGGCCTCTCTTGCAGGAAGAGTATGATCAGATGGCACAGAAATTCGAGGCAATCACGGTAAATGCTCGCAACAACAAGCTGAGTTGAATCAGATCTGACTTGTCTGCACTTTGGTATGGACAGATTGCTCATTCTCAGGGGCAGCCTGCTGTTTAGATGAATAAATTCCGAAATGAAGCTGTTCACAATCTTATCAACAAACGACATGTGCAGATTTTCCAGGACATTATTCCCAGAGTAAACAGCATGATTGACTGCACAGTGATCGGTCAGGTGGTGATGGCCATTGCGGCAACCTGTCATCCGATTCCCAAGGCAGCAAGGTATCTTGCAGCTGGCCTGCTGCTGTGTGGTATTGGATTCACCCTTGCATCACTGTTCATCTGTGCATGCTGGCGAAAGCTAAACAAGCCCAAGGGGACAGTTGAGCCTTACACTGAAGTCAAGTAGGCAGCTGAATGAAGCTCCAGCTCCTGGAACCTTCACTGCACAGGGTGCTGTTTTCGTGGAAACAGCACGTCTACTGCTAGTTCCAGAGACTCGGGTGTATTTTGATAAGTTGCAGCTGAGCTGAAATTGAGATCGCCCAGGACTGTGGGAGAGTTCAGTACTGAGAAGTCTTGCAACTCCCTCATCGAAGGGGATTCTGGTGTAAATGAAGGTGGAAGGCATCGCTGTTGAATTGGAACAACACGCCAAGGTTGCGCCTACCCAGTATTTCGTTGACGGCTTCCTGGTGGCAAGATTACCAATCCTAACTGTGGCACTACAGTTGAATGCAGTGCGGCCCAGGAGACTTTTCATATCCATGCACGCTGTTTAATACCCATATGTGAACACACATGAGCTGGCACCCTTACAAAAAGTCAATAAATTGGCACCGAAGAAACTAATAAGAAATCATGCTACACTGGTCTGGGTACTCAAGAAGGGCCTCGGCCTCAGCGCCCCCGAACGGGCAGGCCAAGGACATACATCCACAAGCAGGGAGGAAAACACACAGGCTGCAGAGAACGCCGGACAACATTACAGGAAAACACAGGGACTACACCGTCAGCAGCAAGTGTACCAATCAGGAGGCCATAAGATGGAATGCTGGAACACGCCGCAATACCTGTGCGACCAGTGTTCCATTCCCGCAGGAACAAAGATGGATGAAGAACCCAAGGCACACATTCTGAATGCACACACACAGCGTCAAGAAAAAACACATTACGATTTGATTTTACAAGATTGGATGTTGCAATTAAAAATCCAGATGCAACTTCCGTGCAGTGGTCACCATGTGCTCCTCCGCACTGCTGGGATAAAGTTAAGGAATGGGGAAAGACGAATTATATCAGCGACACAATTTCGAAAACTTATTCTTGACATTGTTCTTACACTCAGCGGCGGGCCCGTCAGCGTTAATATGCTTTTACCACGAGGTCCAGAGCTCAACCCCCGGTCTGGCAAGAGCTCGTCTTTTCTTCGAGCTTCTGAGCCGGGCACGTAAAGGGTATTTGGTGGTTTCGCCTTTAACGAATAGCATGAATTCCGCCACTGCTAAAGCCGAAGTTCAAAACGAGTACATCATAGTCCCCGAACAATTTATTGGCCCCCAGGGCCTTCCTTCGGAGACGGATAGTTTTATAAAGTGTGCTTGCCGAACCCTACGGAAGGCCTTTGTTCGTGGGGGTGTTACATGTAAATTTCATGATTTTCAGGAGTGAGCACGGCATAAGGTAATTAATTTGGCTGAAAGCGGCAGACAAGTTATTGTTAAATGACAATAACGAGACCCCTGGCGCACTACTGGCCGCACTTGGGTGGACGGCCTGCTGCGCCCTGCTGCCGAGATTAGGTAGAATTGCGTGCCTTGGGCTGTTTAACTTTCACGGCTGCAGGCTGGTGTACGTTTCGGTGTTGCTGTTTGGGTTTTGGCCACACTACATGTTTTTGATTCTGTTCTGGTCTCCTTCCAAGTACTTTATTAGGGCACCTGAGGGCCAAACACAGCTGCAAAGCAAGGAGATGAAAGCAGGCGCCACCACCCACAACAGTGCCCTGCACAACCCCCGCATGGCCGCCGCAGCAAGCTGCCATGTCTCTCTGTAGGAGGAAGCACTGCTCCGACGAAGCCACTATGCGTACCGACGGGGGGGGGCGTAGCGATAAACCCTAATGACAACCCACCATAGATTACCTATCACGCTGCAAATTATGTGTTAGAGCCCTATCGAAGACATGTGTATGACCTTGAATCAGCATGTGCCTGCTCCGGAAAATGTGTCCTGAAGGGGTGTGTTGCTGGTTGTGCCACCTCTGCGGGGGTGCTGAGGCAGAAGCCCTTCTAAGGTAGCCAGGTTGTTCATCTTCATGGTCAGCCGCAGCGCCACCACACTCACTGCCCCTGGGTATGGCGTGGTTCCCGATTAGCAGAAAAAGATTCATTTTGCTTGCCGCATGTACATGCTGTGTGTTCACGCCTCCGTATCATGTGATGATTGCAGCACTGTTGCGGCTGGGAGGCTGTGCGCAGTGATGTTGCCCGCCCCCGCTGCGGAGTGCCAAGCAGGGTTGTACGCTCGGCCGGAAACTAATAGCCCGAAACTAAAATTTTGCTCACAGGGTACCTCAAGGTCAAATAAACGGTTCTTCGCTACGTAGATGTTTAGACCTGGAACAGCAGCAGTCGGCCCGAGTACTCCATCCGGGCAGCTTCCTAAACTTTTTGTACAAGGCATCAGGCTGGTGCCAAGGCCCATTCTGTTTGGGGTTGTCGTCATCCTTCACGGCAAAGTAGGTGTGAAATGTGGTGCCTCTGTGCAGAGATTTCTCTATTAGGGTTTTCTACACGTACGCCCTGTATTGTTTGCATCGGCATGCCCTCAGACGAGCTCACATGGGACTGTGAGCGTGTGCTCCCATGTGGAAGTTGCAATGTGGAAGCGAAAGTTGCATCGCCAGTGTCGCGGCACTCTAGCGCACTTATTGTGTGTTAGTTTGATTTAGCTATTTGGGTTCATGCCGATCAACCACCTTTCAGTTTGTAAGGTTTGAGCCTAGCGCACAGGCCCGTGTGGAAGTGCAAATGCTAGCGGGATCCTTGCCTAGCCAGAGACTTTGGGCACTACAACCTTGGGGGCTGCAACAAAGACATGTGCTGCATGCATGCAGGTACTCGGCGCCGTCTCGGTGGCGGTGGATCCGTGTGTGTGTGGTTTGCACTTGCTTCAGATACTATGTTTCGTACTCCATTGATCGTCGTGGCTGTTGTGTAGAGCCTGATCGAGATGTATGTGTGCGTTGGTGGTGTGTTGCGGATGCGCCTGAAGCCTGAGCCAGGCCAGCGAAGGTGTTTGTGCTTGCGACCCACGCTACGATCGATGGAATCTCGCATGTGGAAGTGCAAGCTGTGGTAGAAGCGGGGCCCTCGCAAGGATACGAATGTGGGGCCTGACCACATGTGCTGACTGAAGTCGCTCCAGAAACGTATACATTCCATTCGGGGTGCACAGGCCTGAAAGTATCAAGTATCTAACGGTTGATGCAAGCTTCTGATTCTAGCGACTTTTATTTTAGCTGGATGACAATGTGTTCTTTGAACCTGCCAGTCTTGAATGTGTCGATGATTACATACCACTGCAAGAGCACCCCCCCCCCCGGCAGGGTCAGCCATCCCCATCCGGTTCTTCTCATGAACCGATTCGTTCAGAAAGGATGCAGGTGGCGATAAAAACCCTGATATCAGAAACCTGATATCGATATCCGTGCAACCGCTCGCAGTCGCATTACTTGTATCACAGTTGCCATATGCATGAGGATTACGCCACCACGCATGCATGTGACAATTCCTTCGTTTAATAACAGGGCGGAGACAGCCTCCCAGAGTTTTTTTGTTCCAAGTGCGAGTCGCAGAATACGCAGAGAGCTTCATGCATGCATTTCGAAATTGCGAAGCTCCAGGCCATCGGAATAGGGTCAGCGGGTCTGGATGATGTTGCCAGTGGCGGCGTCCATCCTGAATCCGTTCTCCCGGAAAAGAGCGCTGACATAGAACTGCTCCACCACACCCCTGACATTGTAGTCCTGCACACCAACATGCATGGAGCTTGTTTCTTCGTTCTTTTGGAGAAATTTCTACTCCTTTGCAAGCCGGAAACGTAGTGAATAAGCATGAACCGAAATAGCCAAAAGCAGCACGCACAAACCAACCACCACTGCACTCGAATGGCAGAACAGCACCATCACAAAAGCCTTTCCCAGCAGTCTTAGCGAAACTGCGATAGTAATGATTCGCTCTTTTCTACTCAAGAACTAAATATCGACTCAGCATCTGCGCACCGTGTAAACAATCCATGAACCTGTCTGGAACGTTGTACCAGGGCGTAGCAGCCCAACAAATACACCTGGCAAACCTAACAATAACGTTGCAGTGGTTGCAATGTCGTATGTCATGTGAAGGTGCGAGCTGGTTGAAATATAGTGTACAGAAAATTGTTGAAACGTACCATACCGAAAAAAGTTAGTTGACTTTGGCTATTTGGGTTCATGCCTATTTACTACCTTTCCGGTTTGTAAAACCAACCATACCGAAAAAAAACAACTATATAGCGGTTAATTTGCCACCCGGAAATTAGGTATCGAACACCGCCCCGCGTCGTAAGTTTTCTCAACACTGCCACTCACGCACATGCGCGGCAGCAACGAAAACGGCACTAAGATCATGCCGATTGTGAATAAAAAACGTCTATCCCACCACATAGGGATGCCCCGTTCGGGGTTGTTGCCCGGTACCCGCCTTTCCGGCCGAACGCAACGCAGCCACAAGCTTAATCTGTCTTTTCCCGAGCAAGGTCAAGATGCAGCAGATGCAGCAGGGGGGCTGCAGTTGTATGGGGGGTCAGCAGGGAAGGTGTAGTTGCACGAACCTGCGCACGCTCCTCGAACCGGCCTTTGTCGATGGACACTTCGGTGGGCGCTTCGTACCCCCCATCGCCCCCATCGCCGCGGGTGAGAGCGTCTAGGCGGTCGGACTCGCGAGCCATGCCGCGCAGCACCGTCAGCAGGAGGTTGTTGTAGTCGCTGTTGCTCACCATGAAGCGCTGGAAGCGCTTGCGCAGCTGCTTTTGAATGCTGAACTTTTGCGCCTGTAGCCACCAGCAGGGTTTGCAGACTTGTGCGCAGACGTGTCGGAAGTTCAGATGTCTAGTGGGTAGTTACGGTAGGGTGGTGGTGGCCCAACAGGGCTCGCTTGTGGCCTGCCGCGCGCTCACACTCAGAAATGTTCACAGACCATGCGCTCAACTGCTTGAAGCGTGACATGAAGCATGACATGATGCTTTCAGTGCTATGATCATGCTGTGACTGCGTAAGCTGCATCTTCATGTGCATGCCGTTTTGAAGCTCCCGGTATCATGATATAGCATGCATGTGCAGCTGCACAATCTGCTGTACTCTGAGACAGAGAGAGAGAGAGAGGGGGGGGGGGGTGGATGAGTGCGCACACCTGTACAAAGGACTCCAGCATGAGCCTGATGGCGACGTCGATGTCCGCGGGGATCACCTTGTCGCGCAGATGCATGCGCGCGTGCGCCTCGGACATCCGAACCATGCTCTCGAGATGCCGCACGGCCACCGGCATGGCATGCGTCATACCCGCCTCTCTGCGCAGCTCCGTGTACACCTGCATGCATGCCACACGTAGGGTGACTGGCAAAAAATTTTTCAGTTGGGAGAGTTGGGAGGGGAGTTGCAGTGGTGTTCCTGCCTGCCCCCACCCATCTATAGGCGGTTGTCCAAAAATAAAGAGTGAAGAAAAGGGGGGGGGGGAGGTGCAGGGCACTAAAGACACAGGGTTTGGAACTGCCGAGCCTCACTATCTCGCACAATTGATGATGCAAGGAGAGGGTTTCGCAGCATGGGGGTGCGGGGATAGGGTTGCTACGCACCTGAACCATTTTCGCAGTGTCTGCGTCTTGCAATTTCGGGTGGCAGTGCTTTTTGGCATAGGCGATATAGGTTTTAAGGGTGTCCTGATCGATTGCGTTTGCAGCCTGCCACGGCCGCGCTGGGTCAGGGTCGCCTGCTTCCCCTGCGGCGGCTGCCTCAAGCTCGTCGATTTCGTTCGCGGGGTGTGAACGATGGTGTGAATCTACGACAAACGATGCCAGGCGCTCGTCCATCTGCGCATCCACCTGATCCTTCACCACGCACAGACAATCGAACCTGTACACAAGATTACGTAACCTCATGATGACGTAACAAGATTCCGAGGCATGCACGTTGACTCGTGCGGGTAAACATGGATGCCTGTGCTCATCTTATTGAGAGCACAGGCATCTTTTGTATGCGTCTTGTCCGTTCTGACAGCAAACTCAAACACAGCAGCGTGCCGAGCCCCTGTGCTGATGTTGGCATGAAACAACGCAATCCGTTACTTACATTTCCTGTCCAATACATCCGGCACATCATGGCGCATGCAGGACCCGTCATTCGAACAATTTCATATCCCTAAGTTGAGGGCAATGCGCTAGTTGCTCAAGTTCACAAATAGTCGGTGTGACAGCGTGCTGGGCGCAAGCGGAGAGGGGGGGGGGTGTAGTCACCTGGAAATAATGGGGTCAGACAGCGTGCGGACGTTCTCATTGAAGGTGCGGGATGGGTCGTAGCGGCCGTTGTCAGGGTTGGCAGCCGCCAGCACCGCGCAGCGCGCACGCAGGCCGGTCACGATGCCAGCTTTGCTGATACTGATGCTCTGCTGCTCCATTGCTTCGTGGATGGACACACGATCCTGCATGCCAGTGTCTGTGTGGCGCTGGGCCATTGGGGACAACGCCTTGCAAGGTTGCAACGGCAAACGTGTTTCAACAGTGCATACGTACAGGTGCCATGCATTCATTCAGCATCCACATGCACGGCCGCACAAACACTCCTATGACAGAAACTACTGAAATGGCGACATTCGAGGAACGTCGCACAGATAGCAGTTCAATGGAATGCCATGGTATTCACGGTCAAGATAGCATGGTCATGGAATAGAATTCCATTCCATGACCATATGCATGTACTAGGAGGGGATTGCACGCATGCATGGGCGCGACAGATGACACACGTTCTCATTCTGTAACTCTCATCCGTTTTGCTGATTTGAAGCGCACGTTCTCATTCATTTTGTCAAACTCATCGATCAAGCACACGCCTCGGTCGGCCAGCACCAGCGCGCCGCCCTCCAGGGTCCACTCGCGGGTGATGGGGTCCTTGGTGACAGTAGCGGTAAGGCCCACTGCCGACGCACCCTTGCCGGTGGTGTACACGGCCCTCGAGGCTGTGGCTTCGGCGTACTTGAGGAACTGTGACTTGGCTGTGCCCGGGTCACCGATGAGCAGCACGTTGATGTCACCCCTGTAGCCAGATTATATTCTGTTAGATTTTGAACCTTGTATTATATTATATGCAATATGTTAGATTAGTCTTTGTGATGGTGCTGTTGTGCCATTCGAGTGAAGTGGTGGAAATTTTGTGTTCGTTGCTTTTAGATATTTGGGTTCATGCCTATTCACTACCTTTCCGGTTTGTGAAGGTCCCGAATATGTATAATGTTAGATTTTAGATCCATACATTAGATGATGGTGCAGCAGCCCAGCAAATAGAGCAAGCAGCTTCAGATCTGACAACAAAGCAACAACACAGATCAGCAATACACAAAGAAATACACACGCCGAAAACGCACCTGAGCCTGTGCGACCCAACATGCTTCTCCTGGCCCCCAAAGAGCGCGAGTGCGATGCACGCTTTGATGTCGCGGTGGCCGAAGATGCTGGGCGCGATGCTGTCGATGATGCGCTCGCCAACGTGGGGGTCGCGGCCGAGGCGCTGCACGGCTTGGATGGCATCCTCCGTGAGGGAGTCCAGCGAGTTGGCATCTGACTTGCAGCGCATGTGGTTCGCCTCCAGAAACGTTGCAAAGACTGGGAACCCCGCCTGCATGCCAGTTGAAATCTCTTATTGCATGTGCTCCGCTTACTGTATGTGCTCGCAGCATACAATAAGGATTTGCGGTGCAGCATGCAACACGCGTTTGCAGTGCAGCATACAGGTAGCATTTGCAGTGAATGCACATGTGCGGCACGCAGAGAGAGCCATTGGAGCATCACCAGGCTTGCATGCCTTGGCTTCACGGCACACCACAGCATACCACAACTTGCGACATACATGTATGCATTCACTACACGCACAAGGATCGGCGGTGGTGATCAGAAATCGAGCGAGGACTTTCAAGAAAGAGATATTTAAGAAGCCTGTTTTTCTTTCAATTTTGAAACAGTCGAGGTGCACACAAGTCAGAGGGGGGGGAGGGGGGCGTGCCTGGGCGTTGAGAGAGGAGTCGTAGCCGTGCTGGTAGATGCCGGTGACCTCCACCTCCTCACCGGGGCGCACGTAGTCGATGAGGTCGTTCAGGAGGATGACGTTCTTGCTGCGTGGCAGGCGCCCTGGTGGTACCGTGCCTGGCGACTCCTGCAGCCGCATGCATGATGAATACACTGTCGAGCGGACTTGAACGATTCATAATTCGTTTATTTTGTTTGTTTTTGTTTGTGAAGACGACACACACAGCTGAAGGAGTTGAGAAGAAAGACGCCTGAGGCCAGAAAGGACCATGGGGCAATCCAGAGATGCAAACGAAGGTTGCGCAAGGATCATACTCACTGCAAACTCAACTACCAGAGGAATTGTCATGGCGAAACTTTAACAAACCAGGCATGAAGTTAAAAGGCAAACTAAACTACCAGAGCAATTGTACGACAAGAGCAATTGGTATCAACTACACCCCTCAGTGCATGGTGCTCATGCATACATGGTGCTTGATACCCACCAGACATGGACATGGAAAAGAACAGAAACATCAACAGCAAGCGTACATCGCATTATCTGCCCTATAACAGTTCTTTGCACCAGAAAGAAAGGCGAGGCCACAGCAGCAGCGGGCGGAGCACCTGCAGAGTAATTTTCTGGTAGTTGCGGTACTGAGTGTGCTGCTGGTCGATCACAAAGGGCCCTTTGCTCTCGCAGTTGGGGCAGGAGGCGGGCTTCACTTCGCTGGTGGCGTCGCCGGTCTGCACGAGGGGCCCGATCTGGCCACCGCAGGCGCGGCAGGAGAAGTACATGACCGCCATCTGTGGGTACACCCCTGTGCGCCTCGTGACGACTCCGGCCACCTTCACCAGAGTGTTCAAATGCGCGTGCCTGAAAGCCACCAGGACCACTTTGTTGTTGCTGTTGTTGTTGTTGCTGCTGCTGCTGTTGTTGTTGTTGCGGGACGGCTCATATTAGAACCCCTCCTCCCCTGATCCCCATCTGTTCTGTGCAAACACAACTGTACAAAATGATTACAGGTGGAGAAAACAGTTGGGTTTGGGTCGGGAAGAAACCTGCGACAAGAAAATATGTTGGCAAGGTTGGGAATATATGTGTAGGCAAGGTCGGGCAAAAACCCGCAACAAGAATACGTGTGCTTTCCTTGAAATATGCTGCCTGTGCATCCATCAAATAAACGTGCACTCTATTGAAAAACGTGTGCACACCTGATGTCCCTGAGATGCTCCACCACCGGCAACCCAGTCACACGCACAAAGATTTCACTGTGAACGTTTTCGAGGTATTTTGGGAAGTAGCGGGCCACCACACGGGCTGCTGATTCGTTGAAGATTGAGAGCATCTGTGTGGGAGCGTCAACTGTCCAGATGGCCAGTGCTGTGGCGTGCCTGGACAGCTGCACAAAGTCAATTTCTAGCGACGCGGTGTTGGCTTGAACCATGTCGGAGATCCGATCCACATAGACCTTCTTGTTGGGGTCGTTCACCTCATCCACATACCTGCACAAAACATCCTTTCAGCTTCCCGTGGCATTCAGGCTGTTCATTTAACTGTTCATTTAACAGCGATGTCCGTCTACAGCGAACGAAAACAAGTACCTCCAAAACACTCATCTCGGCACCAGATGCATCAGTGATCTAGAGGCAGAGCAGAAGGGATTTCAGAAGGCAGAGACTCCTGAAGGTAGAGATGCGAGGGGCATAAACAGAGTAGGGCGGTTTCGGGCGTAGCAAAATGTAATCGGCGCACGTGTGCAAAAAGGCTTCGAACTGGCTGCGAATGGCACGAGTGACATTGTCCTGCTGCACCCAGTCAGCGAGGTGGCCGTGTGCATTGGAGGCGTCAAGAACCACCGGTGCATCCTCTGTGTCGATGGACTCCTGCTGCACATCGCTGCCGGTGTCCACAGGTGCACGGAGGCGTGCTTTTGTGGCTGCACGGCGACGTTGGCGTGCGTCCCCTCCCAGGGACGCCTCTTCATCGTCTGCAACAGGAGGGACATCCAAAGTTATCAGCTGAATGTTGAGGGAAGCGTGTTCCCTTGGTGGGTGCGCTCGACTCACAACGAGCGCCGATAGTAGAGCTAGGGATTACATAAGTGGGTTCAGGGGACAACATCAGTATCCAAGGTGTGCCTCAGCTGTGAGCTCACCAGCATGCAGCATAGAGCCGTTCACACAACGGAGTTGCAGTTGAGATATCACTGAAAGCCCAACGAACACGAGCCATTCAACATGAGGTTGGGAGTTGGGGTGGAGCATTGAGCAGGCTGTTGCAGCCCACTTCAATTCACCACTCCCATTCACTTCCCAATGCGTTAAAGCAAGCCTAGTGCAAACGGTCCAATGGTGAGGACGTATTCCACGTTTCTTCAGTGCGAAAGCTGTACCATCTACATTCTGAACCATTCATTTACCATCTCTGAAAAGAACGCGGCTCTGCTGAGGAACAGCGAACATACCATATGTTCTGTCTTTTTTTATTTCAGAGTTTTCGTGGCTGGTGATGGGGGCCTTGGCAGGAAGCGAAAGCAGGACACACCAGACTGGAAGGCAGCTGGCAAGTCCCCAGCTTCCCGTCTATCCCGGCGTTCAAGATCCCTCTCAGCAGCTAAACGAGCATCATTAGCAGCGTTTTCGGAGAGGCTTTCTACATCAGCATCTGATGCAATGCCCTCCCTCTCATACTGATCCAGCTCAGGCATCTGCCGATAGTCACTGCATATAATACCCACTTCAGTAGGCCACTACCGAACAGTAACATAGAAAGACTGTATACAGATCCGCCAGTACATCGCAACTGTGCACTACCGGGACAGGACCGCCAGATCATAGCAGCAATTCGTTTTCGGACAAGCTTCTCTAGGTGTGAATGAACATAACGACCAGGGGCTAAAGCCTTCCAAAACGCAGAATACATATAAACACTTGCTTGCGACAGCATTTATGCTTGGTCAGGAGCTCAAGCAGCAGGTGGTCTCGAGGTTCAAGGCCGTACTTCCACATGTTATCGTCCAGCAGGTCCTCACCATCAGTACCTTCCTCCTCTTCATGCCTTGCATTATTAACTGGTGCATCGTCCGCTGTTTCGTCCCTGACCCCGGCGTTCTCGTCGTCTGATTCAACTGCTTCAACCTCTGGGCCGTGGTCTGGAATCTCGTCGCGGTCCTGTGGTACACGCAACTACTTGAGCGATTCATTTTAGAGTGAAAACGTAGCAGAGGGCTGACGGACCAATGCCAGCGGTACTGCTG
This sequence comes from Ulvella scutata, assembly GCA_032359135.1. NCBI lineage: Eukaryota > Viridiplantae > Chlorophyta > Ulvophyceae > Ulvales > Ulvellaceae > Ulvella > Ulvella scutata. The sequence continues at coordinate 22,389 of JAUMHD010027503.1, forward strand.
CAGGTTGGGCTTGCAGATTGTTCAGCCATGACCAACTCTGCCTACGGCCACCGATGGCTGATCAAGCGAGTATGGAGGTATGAAAGATGCGATGCTTGGTGTAACAATTCAGTAGAGCATCGTGCAGGGACATTGGTAGAACAGTCGATAGGCAAGTGCCGCACGACAGGCGCCGAGCAAAGAAAGACTTGCTGGGAGACGATACAGTCGAAAAACACATCAAAATATTGTAAAGAAAAACGAGGGATCACAAAATTGCGCGAAAGCGTGTGAATATTGCAGGTACCCAGGTGACAGATGAAGGGCGGTTCGAGCGCCAGCGTCGCGAACAGCGCATATCATCGGGATCAGAACCACACCATTGCAAGCTAGGTGTGTTCAGAAAGTATGAACGAGCAATCCAGTGGAATTGTGTGCAATAACGAGTACTGTGCTCGAGAGACAGCTGCAAAGTACTTATCAGCTGTCAGGGCTTGGACACAATGAAACAACACAGTTATGCACTACAGGGTGGCTGCAAGTACTGTACCTGTTGTGTCTGGATCTGCAGCAGGCGTACAGGTTGGCTGGGCGCACTCAGAGCGTCTGCGAGTGCTGCATTTTGAAATTATGCCAAGTATCTCACTCCCTCAACTGCTCGTGAATCATTGATTTTCAAGCTTGGTTAGTGCTGGTAGCCACCTAAAGGAAGGTTGGTGAAGCTGAACAGCAAGCGGAGATTTATCAATTCTTACTTCGTCCATAAACAAAGACAGTTGGAAGAAAGCTCTGTGTCGTTGCACTTTCTGACTGGATCTGTAGAGTCATGGGAGGACTCTCAATGGTATCAGGGGCGGCAGCCACTGTCACAGCTGCAAGCGCATGGGTTTTTCGAAATCACTTGCCGTTTCCTGCTTTTGTTGCTCTCGTTCATGCAGCATGCAGCGGTTTCGTTGTGTCCGTTTGCTCGTCGGACATGTTGCACGAGCAAACTGCGTCAATTACTCAAAAGGTGCGACTCCTTGCACGATATTGATACATGCTTGGCGTACGCTCTGTATCAGAGATTGTGTTGAAACTTGTAGGCTGTGGTGTCTGCATTTGACAGGGCTGTGGCTCAGACAACACTCGAATTTCTGCAGCATACACCATGCTCGTCACACAACACTGTGGTGCAGAACAAAACAACTGGAAAGATGAGATTGGGAACCAGGGTTATCGCGTGGCCGTTCTTCGGCACCCTGCATCTGAGGCTGGCTTTCAGGCGTAGCCGCTCATCAGAGCCCGTTTTACAACGTGTCGGGGAAGGCTGGTACATCGGGGGCTGGCCACCAAGCAGTGAGCTCATTCCTGATGTCCCTTTGAGCGTTATCGATTGCACCAACGAATACCAGCGAACTGTGGATCGGCCATACATATGTCTTCCCACATGGGACACTCAGGGTATGGCTCTCACACATTCATATGCTCACATTGTCACTTTATCGCTGATCTGCCGCTTGCATTGATTCAGATCTGTGACATCAGGCACACTCACCTGCACACGTCAACTGTGAGCCTTGATGCAGCATCATTTGCTGCATGAAGGCACAACGGGTTCGTTTATGCGAATTCAAATAACGATACCTGAATATGTATTTCGCAACCACAGAAGTAGCACTGCAGGGGTGTCCCCGTCAAACATCAAGAAAGCTGTAGACTTTGCCATGGAACAGCGCCGCCTGGGCCGTGCTGTACTGGTGCACTGCGCTCACGGCCATGGACGTTCAGCAGGCGTCATTCTGGCATGTATGATCGTTGCAGGAGACGCAGAGAGCATTGAGGATGGTACGCTGCACTGCCCCTTGCTGCCAGCTACTTGCCATGTGGTTCACCAATCCTCTGCACTTGAGAGTGTTGTGGGGGGATGAATCGTACGTGGGTGCACTTGAGACTTTTGAATTGTACGTGCATGTGCTTGAGAGTTTTGTGCGCTGTATGGCAATGCCTTAAAGGTACATGCACTGGGCCCTGACCACTACCACTACACCAGCTACTTCTGCTTTTCCTCGGACACAACAAAGTTGTTGATAGATCCACTGGCGCAATCAAAATAATCCCTTCTGAGCTGGATATACACAGCTTACAAGGGATTGTGTCATATGTGCTGGTGACACAAGTGGTCAATCATGGAAACGCAGCGAAGCCATGCACAGTCCCTGGGCACATTGGGATCTAGCTTATCTGTGTTCAGACAAATGACATGGCAGTTTCAAGGATGTTGCCCTGCCAAGAAAGTTTTGCAACCACGTGTTGAGGCCTTGCACACCAGCACAGCAGTACACACGCAAGAACCCAAGTATCCAGAAGCAACTGGTTTGTCAGAATGCGCCCTTTTGCCCCTTCACTGGACCAGTAGCGATCAAAGTTCCACTGGCACAGCACAGTGCAGTACAACTAGTCTGTCAGCATGCGGACCAGTAGCGATCATAGTTCCACTGGCACAGCACAGTACAGCAGCAGAACCGGCAGCACAGCACTGAAAGTCTCTGTGGCGCTCCTGTGCTTTGTTGTTTGTGTTTATCTGGCTGGGTCTGTTTTGTGGTTTGGGCCCTGGTGAGTGTTGTTCATTTCCCGGTTGGGTTCTTTGTGTTCTCTCCGCGTGTCCCGGGCCTAGCTAGGCCTATGCACTGTGTGTGCTTGTGTACTGTTCCACTACCGATGCCCATCCACAATGGCACTGTCCTTGCAACGCATTGCTGTTGCAACGCTGTTCATCGCAATGCCAGAACACTGAAGCAGAGTGAGATTCAGTGGTGCGTTAGCCATGGTACCACCTGAAAGGCAATGAAAGGGCACATCCAGGGTAATGAAAGTGGTGCATATTCTAGGACAAACTAGCATCAACTGGGTGCTGCCATGCTGCGGTACTGTATCGGCACTGAATATTGGAACGAGGGATTAGGGGATTTCAGCATAGTTTTCGGCTTACCAGGTATATTCGGTGTCTAGGTACTGGGCCAGCATGATTTGCGGCTTACCAGGTGTACTTTTGTTGGGTTTCTAGGCCCTGGTCCAGCATTTGGAGGGTTGCAAAGTTCAGTGCTCGTGCAGCAGTTGAAAATGTGCCCAAGCTGCCACAGCGCAGCATAACACGGCCAGTGAATCGGACTGTCTAGATTTCCAGATCTGCATTTCCCAGGTCTGTCCAGAAGCACGGAAATACATTCGTGCTGTTGTGCATTTGAGTAAAGTGGTGGCTTTCGTATGGTGTTTTCTCGAGTCCTTTTTTGCGTGTGTTTTCAGGCTGTTTCAGCTGTTGTCCGTCAATTTCCTTTCCGGCTTGTAAACGCAGTGCACAGGTATAGAGCAACTGTGGTTGTGCTGAACGAAGCAAGAACTGGTGCAGGCTTGAACATCATTCAGCGGACTCGTCCCAAGGTGAAGCTGAACAGCATTCAACGAGGAAACCTCGAGAAGTACTTGACCACTGTCTCAAAAACGCCGTAGAATGATTAGTTCTTTGCCCAATGTGTTGTACACTGTTCACGATGCGATGATGGATGGCACCACACATGCTTGGGCCGAAAGCATCTTGAAACAAAACTGGGTATCAGCCCCCGTATGCAGGCACCCTCTCTTACAGTGGGTTAGGAACTGTGTAAAGTAGACAGTACCGTTTCTGCTGGTTTCTGTACCAACTCTGCGCGTCGGAAGTGGAAAGTTGACAATATGCATTTGGCATTGTCGTTTCGCTTTCAGTGCCTGGCACACACGAAACAGGCCACAGATCGATTCGTAAAGTTTGCTTGTGCAGCGCCCCAGTCTTACTTGCTACATGCATGTCGTCCATGCACGCCAGAACACCGCCCTTGGAGCCTCCAGCGGTGGCGCCAGGAAGCGTTCATGCACTTCACATTCACGCACTTCCCAGGCGCAAAGAGGAGCAGCATATGAATCCCCATGGCCAAGCATTGCCATAAGAAGTCAGCACAGAACTATGCAGGAAGACTCAACGGCTGATGCATCTCTGGAATCCCATTCAGCTGTTGTACTGGAACAAGGCAATCACACCCACCGACCACCCCAGCACCACTCAACACAACTCAAAGACAGCTTCACACACAGATCTACATACAAAAAGCAGCACCCTCGCCATCAGAAAGCAACCGTGTTGCCACAGGCGGTACCCGATTCTTGTGTGTGTTTTTAATCAACTTGGCATGTCCTGTGTCATTAGTGCGAGGTCGAGCTAAGTTGGCATGCGATGATTTGCTGGTACATGAGCCATGCTATGGAGTTAAGCCTGTAACTTTACACTCTTTTTAATCAGAAAACCATGAATCGGGAACACGCGATTTGGGAGCCATTTCAGCTATTATTCGCAGAATAAACCTCGTCCAGGCTCTTCCCATCGGAGAGCGCTTGCAGCACAGCAGGCTCCCGAGCCCACACCATCTGGGTAAGCACAGCGAATAGAGGGTCGATGATGCAGAAAGCCACAACCATGTTCAAGTTGGACCCGCACAAGTAAGCGTACCCGAGACACAACGGCACCATAACAAACCTGTTCCAGGTCGATGTGATCACAAACCCTTGGATTTGCAGCTGCCGGGAGCTCTGGAACACAATGCATGCAATGATCGTGATCACGCCCATCGCGAATCGGATCCAGGAGATATCCGATGCGGTAGGGTTTGCGATCAGGAGCGCTTTGGCGAACAGTTCCGGCTGAAACAGGCCGAAAAATCCCAATGCAAGGTAAACCACGCCTTGGAACATTAGAAACTTGTGCGTTGCGGTGGCAAAGTTGTGAAAGCTGTCTCTGCTCCGGCCCTGTGTGATGGCGAGCTGAAGCACTTGGACCAGGTTTGGGGGGCTTGCTTTCGCCGTAGACTGTGCGGAGGAGGATGAGGAAGCGCCTGATGTGGTGACTCGACTCTGTGGCGTAAGGGTGCATCGCGAGTGGACTGCGGTGCCGCCGAGGCGGGCCTGAGGTCCGACTGCGGTTGCGAACCTGCACCATGCATGACAATTCACAAGTTCGACCCAGCGAAAGGTCTGGCCACAGCAACACAATACAAGAAGAAAAGCTCACATAAGTACTGTTCGTATTGAGGTAAAGCTGATAGGGAACTATGCCTGTACATGGCCAAGTTCATGATCATGGTTTCGGGTTCAGCGCCCCTGAAGCATGAGTTCAAGACAGCGGGGTGCAACAAAGTTTCAGTTCGAGACCTCGTACACGCTGCAGCGTAATAAAAGTTTCAGGAGTTCCAGCGGGAGCGGGCAATAGGCACCAGATGGAGGGTGCACGGCAAATCTTCAGGCAGGTCGGAGTGTTTTTCTTAGGGAAGGTCAGAACTGCGGTGTTCCAAAGTTGTAGGAGCTCGAGCCTCGAGACGGAGAGGGCAGCCAGAGAACAGTTCGAGGGTGCATGCAACACTCAAGGAGAGGAACAATGTGTTCAATACATTGGAGGGGGTGCTGAGTGCCACGTGATTGTGCTGAGTGCCAAATTCGAATGATTTGGGTGCTTCGTAGATCGATCTCGTATTCTATTTGTGTGAATTGATCTTGTATTCTGGTTGGGTTCTCGCCCTCTCACTGCCTTTCCGGCTTCTAAAACAGTGTAAACTGGAGAGGGTGGGATAGATGTTCGTGATGTTTCTGCAGCTTTGGTGCCATTCGAATGAAGTGGTGGTTCGTTTGTGTTCACTTTGCTTTGGATGTTTGGGTTTATGCCTTTGAACTACCGTTCCGGGTTGTAAAGGAGGGGGTGGGCAGCAGCAGCACTTGTGCAAGTGCTGCCGCTGACTAACACACAAACACTTGCACAAGTGTTTGTGTGTTCTAAAACCAAGGTCGCTGACCACTGAGACACGTAGCGCTACACGTCTCAGGGTGGAAGCATCACATCTCCCCCCCCCCAGCTGCAGAAGGCGGCCTCAGGCGGGAGAAGTGTTTCATAGCGCGAGAATGGCCTGCTGCCTCGGCAGAAACTTCCAGAGGGGCTCTGATAGCGGTGCGCTGGCACCCGCTGTATAAAAAGCACCCGCTTGCTTCACGAAAACCATTTTTGTGGCACATAAGTAAAGTGCAGCACACAAAATGAGCACAATTTGGCCACTTTCTTGCGTTTTCGGAGTTCTGGCTTTGCTGGTGGCTTGTCACTGATACAGACTTGCAGGCGCAGTTACGGTAACACATATAGGAACCAAAAAACGCTATGAAACAACAACTCAGAACGCCCCAGGTGTTCAAGGAGAGGCGGTGGTCAGCACAGTGGATGACAAATGCTGTACAAGGTTCCCGATTAGAGTTTTAAAGGCTGGCCAAAACGAATTTTATAACAATCCGTCGCCAAAGGAACGCCAGCTGCGCGCCAGGCGGCCAAAGAAAGCGATGAGAGCTAGCTTGCCTCTCCGTTATGCCAGGAGTCTGGGAGCACAAACATACGTTTCGGACAGCAAAAACTGACGACACCGGCTCAATTTCATAGTACGATCTTTGAGTGGATATGACGACTTGCAGCAGGTGGTTTGTTCCACCGCGTCGGCGATGACGTGCGCGCACACACCTGCCTCACATCATCATGGATACACCAACGTTTCCGATGGAAACAGAGCCACCTGCTGCTCTAACAATGCAAGTGATTTAGCGGAATAATGGTGCCATTGCAGACTGAAAGAGTTCTTCCGCCCGCAATCGCGTGGATAACTGAAAAAACCTGCATCACCAAATCCGAACGAAAATCGAACATCGAACAGCTATCTACGCTCTTGGTGTCAGCGGCACAAAAGAGATGCTCTTGACTGCTGCTGTGTGTTCTTGGCCTTCGTTTCCTGCGTGCCGTTTGCTCTCCAGCAGAGGATTGCGGATGTATATCACATACCTGGACGTTCCTTGCCTGCCATAGGCAGCAGCTGAACACAGTACAGCAGAGCAGAGCAGACCCAACGAACACACAATTTCAAGGATAAATAAGTTTTGCAGTTGTGGCGTTTGCTGGCAGGACCACACCTCGCACGCTTGAACGCGACGCCTTGATTCATTGTGGTGCTAGGAAGCAGATGGACGATCGATACGATATCAGACAATCGATACGTAACGCTCGGAGCCACTCAATGACTTGCGTCAACGTTCTGTTGTGCTGGAAGACTTGTATTATATGAATCTGCCAGGAATCTGAACCGTCACCTGCCACGCTTGCACCGATACGTTTCGGTTTCGGCCGGTATTGAACGTATCGGAGATATTTTGATGACAAGTATGGATTGGTTCCCGCTAACTCACGCAAGTGCAGTATGTTGGGGCCTTCAACTGCCGTAGCTTCATGTTGTGACGGTCTTCTGTACCTTCTTCTTGCAGTTTGCCATCGATGGCATGATCTTGACTGCCATGGGAGTCAAGATCTGCAATCGCAAGCATGGCCATGCATGGAGTTCGGCAAGCATCCATGGGCTGAGGCGCTCCCGCGCGCGCGGCGCCGCCGGCGGTGACAGGGCCTGCTTTTGGGCGACGGAAAAAATATTTCCAAACATCAAAAAAATTACAAACCGGAAAGGTAGTGAATAGGCGTGAACCCAAATAGCCAAAAGCAACTAACAAAAAACATCCACCACTTCACTCGAATGGCACAACAGCACCATCACGCAATTCTTTCCCAACAAATCAAAATAATTAAATTATTCGGGGACTACGCCATACTCGGTTTGAGCCTCGGCCCTTAGCGCCACAGTGGCGGAAATCATGCAATTCGTTGAAGGGGAAACCACCAGAGACCCTTCACGCACCCGGCACAGAAGCTCGAAAAAAAAAAAAAGACGAGAGGTGGCTCTGGCCGGACCGGGGTTTGAACCCGGGACCTTGTGGTAAGAAGCACTTTCACGCTCACGGGCCCGCGGCTGAGTTTAAGGTCAGTCCCGAGACCATGCCACACCGGCACTAAGCAACAGGTCCCAACCCCCCCCCTCAATGAGACACTCCAAAGCATTGATTTGTTCAACATGTTTGGTGCTGTTTTTGCTGATGAAGAGGTCAGGTTTGCTGTTCCTAGGCTTGCTTGTCAGATTGTTCATCACTCGGTGCGGCCTTTGCCTACCTGGTTCTGTGTGGCTCGTGCTTGTCTGTCCTTTTCCCGCCCCTTTGGAGTGCTGAGGCCGAAGCACTTCTTAGGCTGGTTTGCGCTCCTCCCGTTGTTGTTGGGTTTCAGGGTTTTATGATTACTTTGAGTTTTGGTGTCACTATTTCAACCATCTTCCGCTCCTCCTAGGCGCTGTTCATCCTTGAGTGGCCACTGAGCTCCTAGCCATGGCCGTTCAAAAGGTCTTGGGATTGACCTTGAACTCAGGCGCCTGCCCGTGAGCATTGAAGTGCTTTAGAACGTGGTCCCGGGTTCAAATCCCAGTTCAGCCCGAGCCACCTCTCGCATTTTCTATGAGCTACTGAGACGAGGGCGCAAAGGGTCTCTGGTGTTTTTTCCTTCACGAACTGCAAGAATTTCGCCACTGTGGCGCTGCGGCCGCTTCAGCTCACACTGAGTGTCGCGTCCCAAAATATTTTGTCCTTCATATTACGAATTCTTGACAGTCCCATCCACCCGTACAACCTTACTATACAATGCAGTTAAAAGAGCTCAACCCCGTGAGATGTTAGACCTGTTAGGTTCTGTGCAAATACCCAAAGCGTTCGATCAGATATGCTCGTGTTCTACTAGGAGCGATGATGTCACTCATATAGTAGATTTGCGTACAATAGGAACAGGACCCCCCCGCCCCCCATGGGAGGTAGAGGCGCTTGAGGGAAGGAGCAGGAGCATCGCGAGGTGTAAGGGCACTATGTGGAGGGAGGCGGACGAGGATAGGGGGGGGGGGGGGACAGCTGCGCGCAGTGGGGGCGACAGTGCGAGGGGGGGTGCCCCCTCCCCTGCCCCCCCCCCCCCCCCCCCGCTGCTCTTCCCCACACTGCTCCCCAACCCATCCATATCCATCCATTGCACACAAGTTTCTATCATACCAGTCTTTCATGCACACTTCTCCATAAACTCGCCCCTTCAACCACTTTGTGCAGCTGCTCTACCCATGCATGGGAATGTGTGTACACCACACAATGATCTATGATACAGTGGGAGGTTCGCAATCTTCAGGATCGGTCATCCTGCTCCTCATAGTTTGCAACACATGCATGCACATAGGGTTTTGGGCAGTGTGGAGGCACCCCGATGAGCCCTAACGACACAGCATACATGCATACATACATACATGCATGCATGTCGCTCCTGTGACAGCCTGGAAGGGGGGGGTGCCACGTGGCACGTGGCCACCTTGTCACCCCCACAGCCACAGCCGAACAGCGGTTTATGGCTTCACTGTCAGCGTGCAGTGGCTATTGGGGGCAACTAGGTTGTCACTAGATTATGTACTCGGGCCTGCACACATGCACACATATCAGGACCATTAAATGAAGTGCAGAAATTGCCTTTCGGCATGGAAACGAGAATCGGTTTGCAACAATTAGTAAAGATATCTGCAGATGTGGAGACGCATGCATGCCCAAGTACGCACTTGAAACCTTGGAATCCAACTTGCGGGAAATACGTGTCCATCAGATTCTGCAGGTCTTTGTTAGGGTTTTCAAAGAAATCTGCCATCTCCTTCAGGGCTTCCTCGTCCTCAGCACTCATGTCCCCTGCACCACCCAAAACATGAATATTGGCCATTAACTATTCATCAATTTTTCTACTGAAATATTTGTGAGTGTGCATGCACGCCATGAAAAACAAAACTGTGTATTGTGACCAAAACTAATTATAAAGGTTGTGAGTTGGCACCAAAAGGACACATGTGGGTGTTGATAATCCCGAGTAGCTGCTGCTTCTTGATAACTTGCTTTCCTCATTGCGTTCTGCACCTGTTTCTGCGTCCTGTAGATGTAACTACACATGTGGGTGCAGGAACTTGTGCGACCAAAAACGTTGGAATAAATGCCATCATATATATCAGAGGTGTATGATGCATGCCTGCGTATTTCCCCTTGAAACCATCCACCTCCCCAATGAGCTCTTTTGTGAATTTCTTCGTAGTATTCGAATATCCCACGTGCTCCAGAACCTTGTTCAAAGCCTGCATGCATGCGGTGTAAGAAAACAAAGTAGTGCATGGGCCCATGCATGGGTCTCCTGCTCCTGGACTCAACAGCTCATGCATGATACAACACGCACACATGAGAGCGTCTTGCTTCCGATCCAATCCAAGCGTTTTTTGTTTCTAAGCATTCGACTTTCCCACACATGAGCGTGAGAGATTACAATGGACTACACAGGACAAGTTTGGCTAAGAGTGCTGGGAAAGACTTTCGTGATGGTGCTGTTGTGCCATTCGAGTGAAGTGGTGGATATTTTTGTCTGAGTTGCCTTTGGCTACTTGGGTTCGAATTCATGCCTCTTCACTACCTTTCCGGGTTGAATACACATCGCCAGCACTGTAGACCTAGGCATTGAGTAGTTACGTCGACAGGACGCAAAAACAGGTGCACTATGCAACAAGGGAAGCAAATTATCAACTAGACATTGAGTGCAGACAGCAAGCATGAACCCTCTGGAGAACTTCATCAGGTAGAGGTGAATCTCCCATTTCACACAAGTTCCTGCAATTAAGATACGATTACGCAATATGTATATCAATATATTGCGTAAATGTTGCTGTGCATGCACTGCAACGTACCGGGACGACACGATCAGGATCTTGGATCTCTTCCCTGGTGAGAATTAAAAAGGATTCGGGGGGGAAGAATGAAATCCACCATGCAAGCTGCGCAGCATACAGGCCGTAGTGCGTCAGCGGCAGGGTGGGAACGTGAGGAATCGTGTTTTCCTGACAGCTCCCGAGAGCCCTCTGCTGGGAGTCTGTCAGCAAATCGCATGCATACACGAAGTGGTCGCATCGCCAGCAGTCCCCCCACGTCTTGCGCTGCCCAATGTCCTCCACCTGTAGCCACAGCTTCAATGCGGAACATTGTAAAGTATCGGAATGCGTGTGAATGCAGATGCCAATAGTCGCGGCAAGTGCTGAGTCACATCACATGGAAGAAAGAGAACGCAGTTCGGTGGCCTATTTTCGTCCACTGATCCATGATGCGCAAGAACTTGATATTGCACGCATATATGTGTTACAACCCGTGCCAAAAATGCAGTGTGAGTTGCAATCTGTGAGTCACAAAGTGCTGATTCACAGTTTGGCGCTGTGGGCGAGGCTGGGGGGCGGATGGGGGGGCGCTGCTGATGCCAATCGACAGCGGCACAAATACATGAATAGGAGCCCTAAAAAGCAAGCGCCGCGACATCGAACGAAAGCGTGGGGGGGGGGAGGGGGAGGATGGCTGGTGCCAACGGGTAGGTGCCAAAAATACAGCAATATGAGCCCCAGAAAGCAAGCGCCGCGACATCGAACGAAAGCGTGGGGGGGGGGGGGGGGGAGGGGGGGGTGACTGGGTGAGAGCGCGAACCAGCTTCATGTGTAACAAAACTAAACTTGCCACCATGTGGTCCCTTTCTGGTCCTTACA
>JAUMHD010027514.1:0-33834 GCA_032359135.1 Ulvella scutata
GAAGTGAATGTTTTGTGTTAGTTGCTTTTGGCTATTTGGGTTCATGCCTATTCAATACCTTTCCGGTTTGTAAAAACGGTTTGAAGCTTTCATTATTGGGGGTGTGACATATAATATCATATTTGGGTTCATGCCTGTTCACTACCTGTCCAGTTTTTAAGGAGCGGGTGTAACATATAGTAACAATTCATGTTTTTTCCGGGGACATGATGAAATTCGCTTGGTGACAGTAGCTGATAAATTGGCATTAACAGGCTCCCTGCTGGCAGGTGATGGACACACAACTGGCGCAAAAGATCTTTCTGCAGACTCTGCGCCCGCGCATGTACATGTGCATGAAGGGAAGTTCTCTTATACTTTGCTTGTGGACAATGCATATCTGAAGAAGGCTTCTGCTAGCCCAAAACATGTACCGAATAAGACCGAAAGGTAACCCCCCCTCCCCCCCCTCCCCCCCCCCCCCACACCCACCAGAACAGCCTCGCTTGCCGACTTGCTCCTTGCGCATGCGTGCATGCATGAGCGTCCCCTGCATAATTTCGACCGAAACGAATGCAGGGTCACCCGTGAAGAGCTTAATGAATTATTTCATGGTCTGAATGCATCTATTTTGGCTCAACAAGCACACCCCCCAAGCCCCCCCAAAGAAGAGGCCCACCTCCGCGACAACCCTGTCCTTATCGTGGGTGCTGGCCCAGCAGGGCTCTTCGCAGCGCTTTCGTTGGCGTCCCGAGGGTTCCCTGTTAGGGTTCTGGAGCGTGGGAAGGCAGTGGAGAACCGGGGGAGGGATATTGGCGCGCTGGTGGCTCGCCGGATATTGAATCCAGAATCGAATTTCTGTTTTGGGGAAGGAGGTGCTGGGACTTGGAGCGATGGGAAGCTCACTACCAAGGTGGGCCGCAACGGCGCTGCTGTGCGTGCTGTGCGTCTCCCTTTTCCGCCCCTTTGCTCTCTGTACTGCAAGCTGTGCAAGGGTATACAATTCAGCCCACTTGTAGAAGCCTTCGTCCTCACAAGGTGTGCAAGTGCTGTGATTTGTGGGCGCAGGGAAGGTTCTACATCTTATGGTTTTGTGTGTACTGAAGTGTTGGGTCATAGTGTTTTGTGTGTCGATTCTGATGACAGAAGATGAGTCATCTGCGCCATCTGAGATGGCAAAAACAGGCATTCCATCCTATAACGCACCCGGTTTTCTGATCCCATCGATTTAGTCTGTATAAAAGTTGTGACGTGTCGTGGGTACCCACAGGTACTGAACACACTCGTACATTTCGGTGCATCGGACAGCATTCTCACAACTGGCAAGCCACACCTCGGAACTGACCGGTTAGTTCGGATTCTGCGCCGGTTTCGGCAGCACCTTCTCGATCTCGGCGCCGAGATCCACTTTGATTCTCGTGTAGATCAGATTCTGACGGACGGAGGGGTTGTGCGTGGCGTCAAGCTTGCGAGTGGTGCGTTTCAGAACTGTTAGGGTTATATTGCTTTTCTGGTGTTGACTGAGGAGGAGTGATTGGCAAGGAATGGAAGTTCATTGCGACAAAGAAAAGGGTATTGGAGAAAAATGAGAAAATTTTCGGAAAACAGATGGATGGCTACTGGGGTATCGCTTGCAGCTGCAACTGTAGGGTTTTAGTTTTATTCCCTGTCTTCCATAGTGCTGCAATCTGTTGTCAGTATACAGTAGACTCGTTTTTTTCTTGTTTTTTTCTTCCTGTTGACTCGTACATTCATGTTCGCAATTTGGCTAAGAGTGCTTGGAAAGACTTTCGTGATGGTGCTGTGGTACCATTCGAGTGAAGTTGTGGCTATTTTGTCTTCGTTACTTTTGGCTATTTGGGTTCATGCCTATTCCCTACCTTTCCGGTTTTTAAACTGACGATACCTTCATGTGCACCGATGAATCGGTCGGGTTAGGACGAATACCAGTTCACGCATCGCGTTTTGCCTTGGTCGTGCTGTTTTGTGCTACCAGTTCTCGTACGAGTGAACGTAATGCGGGTTATCGGGTCTGCAGTGTATTACATAACCATATATGATTACGTAATATAATTTCCCATCTTTCAGGCGAGGAGATGAAGTCCACAAGAGTCATCATTGCACCAGGTCACTCTGCAAGGGGAATGTATCGGCACTTGACCGATATCGGCGTAAAACTCGAACCAAAACCATTTTCCATCGGGTTTCGAATCGAGCATCCGCAGGTGCTGGTCGACAACGCACAGTACGGCCCCCACATCGCTGCGCTGGTACAAAAAGGCAAAGGAAAGGTGCCTGTTGCTGACTACCAAGTGGCTGCTAATGTGAGCGCAGAGGAGGTGCAGCAGGTGTGCTTGCGAGACTTCCCAGACATGAGTTAAGAGGAACTCTTGCACGGATTCGACACGCTGCTTTCTGTCATATTATTATGCTGCTGTACTACTACTTGTTGGAAGCAACCTGTCAAGGTGATGCACAGCCAAAGTCCATGATCATGCTCATGTTCATGCCCTCAAAATGCCACCAGAAAGGCTGCCAGGCACTGAGCGACGAGAAGAGGCGGAAACGAATTCGTTTGTAATGCGTTGTTCTTTTAATGAACTTGTGCTTCGTAGCACCACATGCGCGCGACTCATGTTGCGTGCCAAGTGCAACTGCTGTGCATGGTGAGGTGAGCAAGGTGAGCGCATAGTATCCTGCAGGGTTTGAGTTCATGGTGTTCATGCATGCGTGCAGGCTGTCGCAGCTGCATCATTCGGCGATGACAGTCAGCCATACGAATGGCTACAGGGATCCTCCCACACGAACGGCCCTGAGCCGCAGCACCCGCAGCATGCACAGCACACCCAGCACACAGAGCAGCCCAGGAATGTGTACACCTTCTGCATGTGCCCGGGGGGGCAGGTGGTGCCCACCAGTGTGGACGAGGGCGAGTTGTGTGTGAACGGCATGAGCTTTTCAAAGCGAAATTCACGGTGGGCAAACTCGGCGGTCGTTGTGGCGGTGGGAGACAAGGACTGGGAACCCTGGGTGGTGTGTTGCTTCCCTCTTTCTACCTGTGTTAGGGTTTTTTCGGCACCGAAATCGGAAAACAAAAACCGAACACAAGTAGAGGAACGCAGGTGAACCAGAAAAATATAATGCACAGGACCTGGACCACCTCCACACATACTGACACAGACTCGGATTTGTGCTCCAGGGGTGTCGTTTCTAGCAACCTGTCAGGCACTGTCAGCCAAAGATTTCTCTCGTTGCCGCCCCGAAAATCATGAGTTATTACATGTAGCACCCCCCCCCCCCCGCCCTCCGCCCCCACCCATCTCCCAAATGCATACTTTGAAGAATTTTGCTGAACTAGTTCTTATTTCCATGGTGTGCTCTTAATTGTTGTTGAGTTCTGTGCTTCATTGGCCAGTTGAGTTGTGTCTGAACAGTAGAAACTGCACAGCCATGGGGAAGTTCCAGATGTTCCAAGCTTACACGCATGCATGCAGGAGGAGCATGGTGTCCTCGCAGGAGAAGCAATGCAACGTCACATGGAGTCACGCGCCGCATGCATGTCACCAGAACCGCTTCGAGCGCCCGCGCAACGCGTCGTGGACTTTATAGCGGGAACCACCTCCGAAACCCTACCCGAAACTTCGTACCGGCTAGGAGTTCACTCCGCACCTCTTCACACTCTGTATCCTCCAGCTCTCACAGCGGCATTACAGCAAGCTCTTCAGAAGTTCCCACGCAAGATTCGAGAGTTTCTCAGTGAAAATGCCGTTTTGATCGGCGTAGAAACTCGGACCAGCTCGCCTGTACGGATTATCAGAGATGACGTAACTCTACAAGCAGAGGGTCTACAGGGTTTGTTTCCTTGTGGGGAGGGTGCGGGGTATGCAGGAGGAATTGTTAGTGCGGCGGTGGAGGGCATTCGGGTCGCAGCGGCAGTTTCGGGCGATAAAGATCTGCTAGAATTAGTAGGCGGAAATCTTGAGAGTCCGGCATATGCTCATAGTCCAACTTATTAAAGTTTGGTTCCCCCCCCAAAAGCCCTTGTTATGAATAGTTGAGCGATCCTGAAATCGGGCAGTTCATGAAGTCACCAGCTCTGAGCATTCTGGTGAACCGTAGGGGATACAATCAGTACAATTTGTCTACAAAACGTGTTGCAACGGTGAGGGGAGCGCTGCGAGCGACAGTTCAGCTGTTAGTGAGAATGCTTGTATTGCTAGCGTTGCACTTGCACATCACGTCATTCAGGTTTTGCTGGAGTGTATACTCCTCTGCGCAGACATTGAATGAACTGAACAAACCTGAAAGGTAGTGGATAGGCGTATAGGAACCATAACAGCCAACAGCAAACAAAACTAAATGTGCACCACTTCATTACACTGGCACAACAGCGCGACCACGAAAGTGTTTGCCAGTACTCTTTGCCAAACTGCGATAGTATTGGCGCAACACAACGCCACGGGCACGAGCAAGGGCACAACTGAGATGTTGTGTACTGACACGCAACCACAGCCCACGATTGGCAACACTAGTAGAACAAGCAACAGTAGTTAAGTTCTGCAATGCTGCATACGTTTTCAAACTTTGATGGCCATCCATCACATTGCTGGCATTGCTGGTGGATACGAAATTTCCTTTTAAAAGGGTATGGGTTCTCTGGCATCATCAACATTCTCTGTATTGAATATTCTCAGGACTTCATGTGGCGTTGTTGTGAGAGATGTGCAGTGCCATGTCCTTCAATGTAAGCACTCCCTCCTACCTCTGCCATCAGCCCGAATGCAACTTTCTCGTTGGCGTGATCCCTGACAGTGATCACCAGTGTCGCTTAATTTGTTAGGTGACACTCCTAAGAAATAGTACCAACTATTTAGGACTTCTATATCTACCTAAGCGACACTGGTGAACAATGATCCCTGATGACCTGGTTTTCCCCCACGCATGGAACCTTCCCCTCATTAAGTGACTGTGTGCCCCTTCTCCATTTCTCTCCATTCCCCCCCCGCCCCCATCACCCCCGGCCTGAGAGTTGGTGGCCCCTCAGGCCCAGGAGGCAGAAGCCATCGATGGCACAGCTCGAGCTCAACTGAGAGCATCCAACAGATGGGCATAGAGGCGAGTAGCTCTCTACCCTTCTGTTGGTAGCAGGGAAGTACCTGCGTACTGTTCTGGTTCTAGGTTGTACGAAGGGTTGTCTGTATGCAAAATGTGTATGCTGTTGTGCAGAAAAAGGCTTCCTCAGTTCAGAATTGCAAAATTTTGTTTCAGAGTGTGCATCAGGATGACCGTACACTCCACTTCTCGCGCAGTTTTAGGGCCAGGCATTAGGTCAATGGTGCTTGCTGTTGTGCAGCACATGCACAACTGCTGACTCAGTCCTCCTGAGTGAGATAGACCTCGCACTCCGACAAGAAGTCAGTGTTTCCCACCAGTATTACAGTCTATAACTTATGGTCTATAATTTATAGATATTTATATTGAGCCGCAGAAGGTGATCCTGTCCTTCTGACACAGTGCGCATGCGTTCAACACACTGACTGTCACCCGTGATCACTGCCTGTCCTGCAATCAGCAATCAATCACGATCGGCACAACTGCGGTACAGCACAATGGCAGCTGTGAATGGCGACAAGCCTGTAAAGCTGTCCAGGAAAGCAGCGACGGACACAGATGAACTGGCTGGATACCGAGAGTCCACCCTCGTGTACCTGTTCAGGTGTGGTTGCTCGTCCACATGCGTGGATCTTCACCAACAGGCCAGATGTCACAATGCTCACAGCTTTGTCTTCCTCAGGGCCTCATGAACAAATTCGCAAAGTTGTGAACGGGATACAAGCCACGCACGCTGTGCAAACCCACGGCAGCAGTCGAGGCTGGTGAACGCTATCCCGGCCACAAGGAGGGTGGTGTTGTGCCCTGAAGCAACGCTCGACACGTCAGTACAGTTTTTTTCGTTCGTTTGTTTTCCAGACTTCCATGAACTGACTGCGCTGCCTGCGCGAGCAGTTGGTGTCCTGCCATGAACTGTTTGACCCAGAGTGAAAATGACATCGATAGTGGCGCGGCACGGATGCACACAAAGCGCCTAGGTCTACGAGTAGCTTCAGGAACATAACCTTGTAACCACTAAACATAGGGCAAGAATAATGACACAACACACGCGGTAGAACCTATCACACACAGCAGAGCCTACCAGATCACAAAGTACGAAAGGCATCAAGCGTGCGCACCCTGTACCTACACACAAGTGGCACAGATCAGCAACGCCACCATGACACAGGACAGGATCAGGGCGCCATAGATAGCCCACAGGCGCGGGCTACTGACACCCCGCCGGGGGCGCCGTGCACGGCGCCCGCCGGCAGGCTTGCCAGGGGAGCTCGGAATCAGGGGGTGCTGGCACCAGCGTTGGGAGGTGCTTAGGGGGCGCCGAGGCTGCCGCGGGAGGGAGGCGGCGGCGCCGAGAGGGCAAGGGCCTCGGGTCGCGAGGGCGGTGGAACTTGGGCGGGCCATCAGCGGGGGAGATGGAGAAGCTGGTGGCCGGGGGCAGGGGCGGGGCCGAGGGGAGAGGAAGATGTTTGACCCAGCGTATCCCCAGTATGAACCAATGTCACCAGTATGAACTGCTCAACCCAGAGTATACAGTGACACATCATCCCAGAAACATGAGATTTCACTTGCACAGTGATCCTATTCTGGAGTCAAGTGCGGGTTTGGATGCATCGCCTACCAGTGACAACCAGCTACGTAGCGGTATACATGTACTCTCCTGATCATGAGCTTTGCAGTACTAGTAGCGGATGACCAGCACAACTGTAAATTTCTTGCCTACGAGTTGGCATCGCTCGTCTGCTCCGTTGACATGTATCGAAGGTCGATACTGGTGGTGCATGTCACTTTTGGATATTACCCCTAGCATGCATGGCTGTTGACCTGACAAGCTCTGCTTCAAGCTGTATTGAAGACTGATATGCTTTGAATACGCTGTGTCTTCGCTGCGAGGCTCAACTTTCCAATGCTGAAGTGAAATTGAACAATCTCCCATGTTCAAAATGGTATAAATAGTCTTCACTGGTGGCACACATTCAGCAGTTACCACCCTCAGCATCATATGTATCGATTCCTCACCTCATCATCAGCCCTGCCTCACTTCAAGCCGGAAGGCCCTTACAAACTGGACGTGAAGTAAATGAGCTACAAGCCGAATATCACAACGAGACACCACCGATAGCTCACCACATCAGAAGTACACACATCTGATTGTTTCATATGCATGCACACCATGGAGCTGGATTGTTTCATATGCATGCAAGTTGAGCATGTGTGCGTACAGGTTCATTCCCAGATGCATCTACCGCACCCTGCGGTGGCTCAACAAGGAGGAGCGCGCGATCCTGAACGGGGTCATGGCCCCTGTAGACACAGAGGGCTTCACTGAGTCCCTGCAGGTGGTTGAGGGGGTAATTCCTAAAGAGCTGTGTGGGGTGTTCCTGCGCACTGGCCCCAACCGGCAGCACAAGCCTGTCGGTGGCTACCACTTGTACGGCCTTTCCAACTGTTCATGTAATCAAGGTCAAGATGTAATGAACACAAACTCCTGCTCGTGCTGGTATAAAGCTTTCTGAGGAAACTTTCATGCTGCAAGTTTTCTGTTGTGCCCCAGGGCGGTGATGTGCGACTGGACTGTTTGCTGAAGAGTGAGGTTTGTACGCACGATGCTGTACACATTCAGTGTGCTTCCAAGGCGCGCGCACACACACACACACACACACACACACACACACACACACACACACACACACAAGTCCCACCCGCCAGATTACACAACAGACGCAACAGTGTGGGGTCGGGGGGGGGTTGTAGATGCAACAGAATCATTTCAATGTGTGGGTTTTTTTTTACTTCCAACGCACCAGGCCGCAGCAAGAAAGTCATCATTTGTGGCCAGACATGATGCTGTGCGTTCTTATGCAGTTTTGATGGCGAGGCCATGGTCCACGTCGTGCGCTGCGGTGATGGGCAGGCTCTGTCCTATAGCAACCAATGGCTGCGCACCAAGCGCTACCTCATTGAGAAGGCCGCAGGTTGCAACCTGTTCATGCGTGTGCGCGCCCGCTGTCCTGCACCTCCGCGCCGCTGCTTTGTGTGCCTACAACAACGTTTTTTTCGATCCTCCGAGGTTTCTTATAGTGGTGTTGTGTCTCCGAGTGCCGTTGCCTGTATCAGCCGTGGCTCCATGCACACTAACTAGTTGGCAACAGTGCTGAAGTGTTCGTTAGTTTGTTACAAATAGAAACTTGAGGTAACCGTGCTGAAAGTCACCAAAGGTATCGTTATTCACAACTTTTCAGGCACTGCCAGCGGAATGAATTAAGTGCTGCCGTGCTCACCCCGGACAATGATGAATTGTTGCATGTACCACCCCCTCATCCCCCAAAAATGAACGCGTTCAGTTATCTTGCTTACATATACATAATGAATATTTTCCCCGTTCCTGAACTTTATCCCTGAAATGCACAACAACCTTTCTGGTTCGTAAAAGACAGCACAACAAGCTTTCAACAAACAAGTTCAGTTTCAAATTTCGAAGACCTTCAAAACGCATGGTACAAATCAATACGTTGCTGACTACATTTCACGTATGCTGTGATCTCTTCTTGTATGCATGTGTACATGGGTTATGTAATTTATTTCAGCCTGGGGGCCCGTGAGCGTGAAAGTACGTTTACCACGAGGTCCCGGGTTCGAACCCCGGTCCGTCCAGAGCCGCATCTCCTATTTTCTTCCACCTTCTAAATCGTGTGCGTAAAGGGTCACTGGTTGTTTTCCCTTTGACGAATTGCATGAATTACGCCACTGCGGCGCTCAGGCTGAAACTCAAAATGAGTATGGCGTGGTCCCCGAATATTTTCAAGCTTTTTTTAATTGCAAACGGCAATGCAACTCGGGTTCGTGCCCATTCCCTTCCGCACTGCCCTCCCTCTCCACCACGTTGCAACTCTGGTGGGGCCATGGGGTTGTTCACTTATTCAAACAAAGCGTTTTTTGAAAGGTTGCATGCATGAACTTCGGAGACATGTTTTTCAGACAGTTTACATGCATGCAGATTGGAGACATGAAAGGGCTGCTGGGGCTGGCCTTGTTGATGCTCTCCAACATCTTCCACTTCCTTTTGATCCCCACAAAGAACGACAGGCTGGTAAATAGCGCCCTCGGCAACACGATGCTGCAATGGCACAACGGCAAGCTGCTGGCCCTCAATGAAGTTGGATACCCTTTCCTTCTCAAGCTTTGCGCTGGCCTGGTCAAATCGATCTCCACGTTCACTTTCGGCGGCAGCCTCGAACACTCTTTCACAGCGCACCCAAAAGTGGACCCAAAAAGCGGAGAAATGCTCTCGTTCTCCTACGAGTGCGCTCGTGACAACCTCCTGCTTCGAATTCATGCTTCTGGAAGATTGCTATGTATAACGTCATGCAGTTTTAGCAAACTGTACAGACTGAACATGGGCTCATGCATGTTTACCATGCATGTAGATTTCTGAAGCAAGGTGTGAAGGGCGCAAACGCACCAGTCGGGTACTTCTCGGTGTCACAAACAGGTCAGAAGGGGAAGACGCACCCTGTGGATGTCCAGGCAAGCTTTCCCCCCTTTAAATCCCCCTATTCACTCCATTTTTTACAGCAGTGGCATGCATACGCTCATGCATGTGCACGAAGGATTCGGTAAAGTTAGGCCTCGTACGAGATATAGCCTCAGGAGATATCGTGACTCCAAGATACAGAATAGACATCCCAAGCCCATCATTGCGGTCCAAGTACAATGCAGTCTATCTATTCTGCGGTCCAAGCTCGCAGTATAGAGGTTCAGATAGGGTGCCTTATGTGCAGCTATTTATTTTGTTCTTTCACAGAACTTTGCACCCCCGTGCTTCGAGCGGTCTGTGAAACCCCCCCCTCCTTACCACCCCCCCTCTTACTCCTCCAACCCCTCCTAGTACTGATTGTGTCTTTTGATAAGTCCTGATTGTCCTCCAGTGTGGTATGTATCGCTGTGGGGGGTACGTCAGGCAGCTGCGAGTGTGCACCATGGCCTTGCAAAGTAGGAAATGGGAAGCAATGCTGACAGCAGTCACTGGTAGCCACCAGCCGTGTTTCATGCATACATCATGGTTCTCCTGTTCATGTTCTGTGCTCATGCAGCGCAACTGATATCGATCATGTCGCTTATTTTCCAACTCTCTGTGGGTTGAGCTCTGCTCTTTCAGAGGCATTGGGCCCCTTCACCCTTGTACTTCATTCTCCAACCGTCGCAGTTGGTGCATCCTTCTTAGGGTTCATGCACACTTGCAGGGGCCACAAATGATGCACGACTTCGCGATCACCGAGAACTTTGCGATCTTCATGGATCATGCACTTGTGTTCTCGCTCGACCACATGGTCAAGGCCCGATCTCTTGCTATCAAGTGCGAGACCCCCAGCTCACCCAGCGAGAACCCATAGCCAGGAACCCCTAGCCCTCCTGCTCACCCGAAAACTGTTTTGTTTGTATCCCCTTGCCCCCTCACTCCACAGTGGCGCACAACACAGCTCCATGGTGCTGCTGTGCCGTACCAGTTTGCTTTTCATTCGTGAACAGCACGAAGCACGCACATGCTTCGTGCATGCTTCGTTCTGTGATGAGTGTCAGTTATTGGTGTTGACTGTTGCGCGCTCCATCCGCTTTCAGCGCAGCCCGTCAACAAGCTCACACCCCAGTCCGGCCAGAGCCACCTCTCGTATTTTTTTCGAGCTTCTGAGCCGGGTGCGTAAAAGGTCTCTGGTGGTTTCCCCTTTAACGAACTGCATGATTTCCGCCACTGTGGCGCTGAGGCCGAAGCTCAAACTGAGTATGTCGTAGTAGTCCCCGAACAATTTATTTATGTATTTAAGCTGCCTTGGAAGAAAATCTGCATTTGTGATGGAACAGCCTGCAGTAATCACATGTTCAAATTGTTTAATGCATGGGGTGCATGCATCATATAATATGATCCGGAAACAACGCAATCATCTGAGGCTGCAGGACGGACCTGAGCCGCCCAAGCCGCATCGGGCTCCTGAAGAGGGTGGGTCCGGAGCTGGGGCTGCAGTGGTTTGAGGTGGAGCCGTTTGTGTGTCTGCACACTGGCGCCGCCTGGGAGGAGGGCTCCAACGTCCACTTCATCGCCTGCAGGTGCGTGAACGTCACGGTGTGAACATGGAGCAGGTTACTGCGAACTTTTTTTTCTTTAGCTTGGTTTGTGTAATATTCGATAGAAACATAAAAGCCCAGGACGTTTTATTGTGCTACGAGTGAACTGGTTGATATTTTGTGTTAGGTGCTTGCGGTTTTTTGGGTTCATGTGTACTCAATTCCTTTCCGGTTTGTAAGATCAGGGACAGCAAGTCAGGTTTGATTTAGTTTTGCCCCCCGGCCCGCCCTCGGTCTCTCCAATCCTTCCCAACAGCTTCCATGGGCGCCAAAAAAGGAGCTTCAGCACCTATCAGCTGTTGCTTACTGTATTGGCTTGTCCACTGTTGACACACGTGTTTTCAGAGGAAAGAAAATCTAATTGGGAACCATACCATACCCAAGAAGGGCTACGGCCTCATCACCCCCGAAGGGGCGGGAGAGTAATGTATGTACATAGAGTTGTTGACTAATATGCTGAAAAGCGCATACCTTCAATAGTATGAAGTATCTTCTTAGTCCCCGCCCAGTATCGTCTGTTTGGATGTGTTTTTCTCGTGTGCATTGTCTGTCTCAAGCTGAATATGTGAAGGACATTCCAGAACATTGTTTAGTAGTTCTGGTTGTTTCGTTTTTCAGAGTAGCAGATCTTCAAGAATATTTCGAGAGACGCAGTATGCTTGCCAAGCTTGTGCCCAAGCAAGGAAGCCAAGTGGCGCCCGCGGCAGGGAGGTGCACCAGTAGGGTTCGGCCAAAACAGCTAAGTAAACCAGTAGGTCCCCGATGCAAGGCCCTGGGGGCCACCCAGCACAGCAAGTCTCAATGTTCTGACATGCGGCACATGATAGAAATTTGGCACAAAGCGCTGCAAGTTTGCAGGTACGAAAGCTTGGATCTGGGAGTAACGATTGACAACAACAACAACCCTCCAGCCACGCCAACGCGTTACACCATGGATGTGGCTACAGGCGAAGTGACGCGCACGGCACTGGTCACTGGATACGATTTGGAATTCCCAGTGATTCCCCCCCATCTCGTTGCACGGCCTGCCAAGTTTACGTACATGGCTGGCAATGTGGAAGGGGAGCGCTGTGATGGAATCAGGTTTGCCCCCTTCAGTGGCTAGGGGTGCATAGCACGGCCTATTGCTGTCTCATATACTGCCGAATCTTTCTTTTTCCACTGAATAGTTCACAGTTCCTGTTGGGTCAGTCCTGGAGACGATGTGGAATTGGATCAAGGTTCCAAAACCTGATCTGTGGTGTGTGTGGTGACAATGATGTGCTGATACTCTTGTGCAAGAGGAGTGACTCGTTGTTCGGGTCTAATGCTCAGTTGCGCTTAGGGCTCTAAATTAGCCGGTTAGGATCGATAAGCGAAAAATTAGGATTCATTTTCACCCTCCTAATCAATGGCTAATCGACATTTTGGGATTTAATCAATTTCTGGTTAGTCCTCACTAATGACATTGATTATAATCAGTTGTAATCCTCATCAACTGTTCGCCTACTTGTTAATCAATTATTCATGCGAAACAGACTGGTGCAATGTTGTCATTCCAGTTGACAAAAATGGCTGCTCACTTGACAATATAGCAACAACAGTCGCGCTCTTGCATCGTCCTGCTTGATCGGCTGTGCAGGTACCTTCGGTTTCACAACACTTTGAGGTTCACGTACAATACGGGGCGCTTTGAGGGCGTTTTGGACCGGACAAACTGATTAGGCGACTGAGGCAACCTGCAACCTGCCAATCATACCCTTTTGCCGTTTTTCTGGGGAATGTTGTTTTTCCTGCAGATTCGGGAGTTTGATCCCTCAATTTGGTGTTTTTTGTGTTTCCCCTCCAGATGGAACCCCTGGCCCTTGGGACATACCGGTATTGTCACATAGGTGCCCCCAGGCCCATTAAATATCCCCAAACTGTGTTTAAATATCCCCACAGTAACCAAAACATAAGGTAATTGTTCTGTCTCGGGGTACCTGGAAGGGTCGGTATTAATTAATAATCAACCTGTAATCAATGCGAAAACGACGCACTCAGGTATTGATTAGGACCACTTATTAACCTGTTATCATTGTTCTTGGACCATTCCTAATTAAAGATTGATTAGTGCCTATCTAATCAATGGCTAACCGACCTCCTAGACATCCTAATTAAGAGCCCTAGTTGCGCTCCCGTGCGAGCGGGCATGCCCGACTGCTTGGTCTGTGGAGCGACAACTGATGACTTCATCTGTTGGTGACTATGTTGCTTTGGTGCATTCGTCCGTATTTGAGCGTTTGTTGCATCTGCTGTCTCCCCTGCGTCCTGTTGATGTCATTAGATGTCTGTGGTGATATGCATACGATAACATTTGTGGCGTGACTGGTGTGGGGTGCAGGATGAACCACATTGTCAAGGTTTGCAACACTGCTGAGGAGGGTGAGGGTTTGGTGGGGATCATCAAGCTTCCGGAAGCTCTCGTTGGTGGTGAGTGGGTGTACGTGTCCCGCGCACAACCCTCCAGAGCCCTGGACAACGTTGAAGATGACGGCTGGCTGGTAGGGTTTGCATCAGATGAGGTCACCCTCAAGTCCTACTTCCTGGTGTGTGCTACGCCTCGTGCATTCGTTGAATGCATGCATAACATGAAATCTAATTCTCATACTCTACATTGTGTTCCTGTGCCTGCACTACATTACAGCGCACTGTTGCACACTTCATGGCTGTGTTTGTAATGTTACGTAATATGTCCATACTGTGAAGTTCGCACTTGGGTATGCTGTATTGAGGTATTGAAGTGAGGTGTAAGTAGATGGTGACACTGCGAAGTGTGTGGCTGCAGGTGTTTGATGCAAAGACGATGGCTGCAAAACCAGTGGCTAAGGTGGCGATGCCCCAGAGGGTGCCTCTGGGCCTGCATGGGACATGGGTTTACAACGAGCAGCTCAAGATGCAGGACAAAGTTCTCGAGTAAAGCGAAGAGCTTTCTTCCGCATCCACACACCACCCCTGTAGCCAGATTATGCATCTGTATCATTTCATATCAACTCTGGTGGTTTCCCCTGTACCAAATCGCATTAATTCCGTGTAATTTTCACCTCATGATTGCAGCCACTTTGGTGCTGAGCACGAAGCTCAGACTAAGTATGGCGTATAACCGTCTGTGACCCCTTGTAATTGTTGACTTCATTTTTGACCTGATTTCTCATAATGTATGTCAAGCCCATGGCAATGGATAATTCAGAATTGAATGAAAATCGAGAAGGCCACAATAATGCATTTTCGGAACCGATGCGTGCGTTACATCACCCAAGGAAAAAATCTTGTGTGAAAAAACGAATACATGTGGCATTGCCGTGTAACAAGTTTGTGCAACTGCCTTCAAGCATCCACTGCGATAATAAGCGTTCTGACATGCATTGGCTGCATGCATACTTGCACTGGTCGCAATGAACAGTCCACTTTGAACTCCTGCACCGCTTCGCTGTTCTGTTCACAGATCAGATTCTGGTGTGAATAGTCACTTTCAACTCTCTGACAATTAGCCAACTGCTCTTTGAAGCAAACAGGTTCGCTTTGGGGGTCAAACTTGAGTCTTTCAGGGCGTTGTTCGAAGTTCTTCAAAACCCTATTTGCTGACAAAGTAGTTTCGACGACAGTCAGCTGTGAACCCTTTGGCCAGGCAGCAATCTTGCAGATATCAACGGTTCGTGTGGAGTCACTCGACTCATGACCTTCCCCAACGCCATCAAGGTGCACATCCTTCACCTGTCCTTTTCGATTTGTGTCCACCGGGGTGCCCAATACATGTGCTACGTCAGCGATGTCCACTCTTCCGTCATCCCGACTGTGCCGCAGCCGCGAATCTACAGGATCTTCGACATTCAAAAACCTGACCAAAAAGTGTCGTGTTCCGTCCGTCATACCGAAAACGCGGAAATCGTTGGAAATTGCCCCGCTCAAGTTCTGCATCACGCTCCCAGACGAGGCAACGAGTGACTCTGACATGGTGCTATTGCTGTTCCAAAGGACGGGAGCCGAACTCGAGACTGCGTCGTCGAGAAGCAATCCGTGCCAAGGTGTGAAAGTCACCATTGCCAGGTCGGATGGCAGTTGCGCATAGAGCGTCGAACTAGCATTTCCTTCCTGTGCGCGTCGCGACTTTCTGACGTCAGCACCTGTGGACAGTGTTCTAGAACTTTCTGGAGATAGGCGGGGTCTGGGCAGTGCAGGCGTCGAGAAAAAAGTCACAGGTGGCTCTGAATCCAACGCCTGTTGCCGTCGCAGCTTCGCAGAAGCTTCTGGAGACGAAGGTTCCAGAATCATCTTGAAGGTTCCGCGCGCAACTAGCCCAGGGCAGTCGCAGTTTGTGCAGCCACACATTGTCTCGTTCAGTGGCTCCGCGACTCCTCTGCTGTCATCCTGAACATGCAACACTAAATCGTTCGAGCTGAAAAGGCAGTACGTACATGGGGAAGAATTCGAATTGCCAGAAAATACATGCACAAGAAAACCAAATCTGCTGACATCATGTTGAACGTGCAACAGGAGCCTTGCGGACAGAAAATGTAACAAAATGGGCATGAAGGCAAACGGCTACAAATTCTACGTACTACTGCAAGCCTTGTTCTACTGCAGTGTTTTCGTTTTCAGCCCTACCAGCCCACAATAGAAAAACATTGAAAGGCCACATGCATCGAGAACCGCCATATAAGTCAGCTTCCTGGGTAACTACTAGTCACTACTCATCATCGTGTTTTCTACCCTTTCTGCAGAAATCTGTTCTCCAGAGCCAATGACTTAATCACGCTATGTTGCTCTGATGCGTGCAGACGCAAAAGGACACTTTGCTTACCTGGAAAGTATGAATGTTGAACCAGAAAAAACCAACAGCGCTCTCACCTTCAGCAATCGCCGATGCAGTAGCACATGCATGGTGCCTGGCTGCAATGATGCCACACCCTGTGGTCTGTCAGTCAGCAGTGTCAGCTGCTGCTCCACGTCATCATCTTGATCTTGTGCTTCCTCACATGCATGTTCTTCATGCAGTGTACCATTCATTCTAGGGTTCAATCCCATGCACATGCAGTCACGGGTAATGGGGTTGAGTGGGGAGTACAGAGTCCCTGTAGACACTCCATGCATTGTAGCTGCTGAAGTGAAGGGGTAGAAGTTTCCGGCGATTGGCTCGGTGTTGTTGAGTGGCCAGGAGCGGCGCCATGAGCGGCGGCGCGGGATCATTTGTAATCCGTTGGCGTCTGTCCACCACACATCCCCTGCAAAGCTTCTTTTTTGTGTCATTAGCTGTACACTATATCATCATCAATCGAACGTTCGAAGGCTGAAGTAGCAGCAGATGGATTTCATTTTTTACCCGAATTTGTTTTCGTACTTGCAGACTTGCTCCCCTTTCAGCACCCGCAGCTGACGAGTGGTGAAGGAAGGCTGGCGTTGTTCCAAAACCCACCACAAACACAAACAAAAGTAATCAGGAACCACAACCAGCAGTACCTGATCCCCCCCCCTCCCCCTTCGCCCCAGTTTGGGGCAAAACAAGCAGGCAAGATAAATTCGGTCCATCTTGTTATGGACCACGCAATGTGTCCCCGGTTTGTCTCTGTAAGGCACGCGATAAAAAACATAATCTGCTATCAATTGTAAAAGGATGAGGTTGAACTACCAAAAACATCTTACAAACCGGAATGCTAGCAAGTCGCTATGAACCCAACCAGCAAAGTACACAATAGGCATGTTCCTAAAAGGTAGACAAAATATTCCAGGCAAGACAAAACAAAACAATACAGGCAGCCATGCAACCAGGGTCACAACGTGACCAACTCATGGATCGCCTAGTCAGCGTGCAACGCCCACCTACCTGTCAGGAGTGAGGAGTCGAGCTTCAAGGCCACCTCCTTGCCCACGCCATCCTGGACAGGCACAGGCCCCACTGTCCACTCCAACTCCACATCGTGTGCGCCCGCCCACAGCCGCAGCGTCACCGTCGCCCACTCACCAAGAGCCACCCTGGCCTCCGACACCACCTCTGTCTCGACTATCTCAAGGGCTGCTGCTGTTGAGCCACTCTCCCACGATACAGGCACCTGCGCAGGGGAGCGGACTGAGCCACGGTGAGGATAGCTGCTGCGGGATTGCTCACTTATACAGTAGAGTCACGGTAACTCGTACCCCTATGTGCACCAACGAATCGGTAGGTTAGGACGAGAACGAGTGCACGCATTTTGGCTTGATTTTGCTGTTTTGTGCAGCAAGTTCTCGCGCCAGTTCGGACGAGTATGAGTTAACGTGGTACGAGTTATCAGAACTGCACTGTATCTAAGCATCACCTCGGTTGTGGCTCAGCTTGCGGTCATGGCGTTGTGTTTCGTCATTACTATCCCGGTTTGGTTAAAAGTTCTGGGAAAGGCTTTCGTGATTGCGCTGGTATGCCATTCGATTGGACTGTTCGATATTACGTGTCAGATGCGTTTGGCTACTTGGGTTCACGCCTATTTGGCTACTTGGGGTCATGCCTACTCACTACCTTTCCGGTATGAAAAAAACTTGCACTTGTGTATCAGGTGCCTGCTCAATGACTGTGTTTCACACTGTCCAACCTGCCCTCTCTCCCAGACAACCGTGTAAAGTTACAGGCATAACTTCATAGAATGGCTCATGTAGCAGCAAATCATCGCATGCCTCCCCCAGATCAACTACATTTCATTTCATGGATATACAAACGTTGTTCTGACTTCCCCAGCCAATCAAAAGCTTGCAGCAGAAGACACCCCCACAGAAGCACACGTGTGACATCTCTGTCGTACCGTTTTGGTGTGCGGAGGACGAAACCCTTCCTGGGAGCAGCAGGGTTCCCGACAAGTCGCTTCCTCATAGGAACAACAAAATTTGCACAGAAATCGTAGAATGAAGAAGCGGACCTGGGCACCCGGCCTCATTATGTAAGCGCCGCCGTACGGAGGATCTGATCTGCTCTCGAAATAAACCATGCTGACTGTCACGCCCACCCACCGGCCGGTCCTCTTTTGCAGCACGCCTGCCATCCTTCCTGTAACCCGATCGAATACAAGCTTGAGATTCTCGTTCTCTAGGACAACGCATCCGGAAGGTTCTACAGAAGCAGAACCTTCCGTGTCTTTTTGCACCTTTGCACGTCGTGTATGGGTGTGCGCATCATTGCGTGGGTGTAGGAAGGCGTGCGCACGTGCCGCTTTGCATGTCGCACATGCATCTTCCAGAGAATTTTGCAGGTGCGGGACGATTGTTTTCGGCACTGCATATGCTTGATCTCCTCGTAATGATGAAGAGTTTGATTGTTCGAGGATGACTGTGGAGTACCCCAGTGGAGGCAATGTTACCTCGAAGTATAGTTCGAATGCGCCTGCTGCGGAAATAGGCGACATATCGAGAGTGTTGAGAAGCTTTTGGATGTATTTGGTGGTATCTGACACTGGCAGTGTCACCGCAGCAAGCTTGGAGGGGGAGTTTGCGAGCGAGGCGGTGTATCTGCACTCTGCAGTGGCTAGGGGTACCTGCACCGATGATGATGATGATGATGATGATAACGATGATGACGATGATGATACTTATAATGCTGATGATGATGACTGTGTTGGGAGTACAGTTTTGGGAACGCTGGGTAGGTTCCGTAATCAAATCTTGATGAAGCGAATAAACGCAAGTTGGTTGGTCAGATGCAAACGAAGGATGGGCAAATTGAACCGAGGCAGGGCAATAGAAAAGCCCTGAAGATCCTAGAACATGCCCAGAAATGAAAACTTCAGAGTTTCAGATCGATCCATCAGGGAAATGAAACAGATTTTTATTCTTTTGGGGTTCTTTGTATGAAATGCAATTCCCATATGTGCATCTGATTCCCAGCAGAACAACACTCTCATATCGACTTGCGATCGACCTTGGTCTCAGTTGCAGCATGCTCAGGTCACGATATTTTGTGCAAGAGGTCCCGGGTTCAACCCCCCGCATGCACATTGTAATCATGTGTTTCTTAATCCGGACTCAGTAGAAAGATTTGAGAGAAGACGATGATGATGATGATGCATGAAGAAATCTTCAGAACAATCAGAGCAAATTTCCATACTGTGAGAATATTATCTTAAGAGGTTCTCAGAGGTTTTCATGTTGAATGAAAAGAATGCTCATGCATGGCAGCAGCCTGTTTGGCTCGCACCCTCACGCGCTGCTTGCGCTTCCACCCTGCACCATTGAACAGTACCACTGCAATATCTTCACATATTCTAGAAGCTTCCACAGTTGCGTCGCAGATGCTTATGTTCCCATATTCACAGTGAACAAGATCTAGAACTTGCGACGGGAACTCCTGCTGTGCAGTGCCCTGAACTTCACGATCTTCAACTTTCTTGAATTGGGGAAGATCAGATCCTGACCGAGAGGGTTCTGCACTGGAATATTCTTCCAAGCCACGCAGATGCCCCACCATACCACCTGTCAGTTTGTCT
Organism: Ulvella scutata; assembly: GCA_032359135.1. Taxonomy (NCBI): domain Eukaryota; kingdom Viridiplantae; phylum Chlorophyta; class Ulvophyceae; order Ulvales; family Ulvellaceae; genus Ulvella; species Ulvella scutata. The sequence continues at coordinate 19,668 of JAUMHD010027514.1, forward strand.
GCTTCTAAATAAGCTTTCATTAAAGGATCTGAAACCCTAGAAACCTTTGCATTGTCACCAACGTGCATGCGCTGCTTGCATGCATCAGAGGTGAAAATGGAAGCACCAAGAAGCTTCGAAAAGGTGTCGTAGGCGTTTTGGGAAGCCCTAGACAGACGCATTGCATAATCATTTGCCACATGCTGCTTGGAGGTGCCGGTGATTGCGTCATGGTGCTGACACAGTGACACAGCTGCATCCAATGCATCAATAGCATGCATCAAATCCTGCAAAACTGAATGACACTTTCAAACTTTTATAATTCAACCTTGAAAAAATCTTGACACATACCCGACACATACTAAGACCAGGGTGTGCTTTGACACCCTCTGCACAACGAGATATACTTCCAAACGAGAAAGTGAAACTAGAAACTGTACAAAAAATCAGATGTCTGCAACCCTGACAACCGAAGTGGCCAGAGGGGTGTTGTGTTGCTGTTGTTGTTGTTGTTGTTGTGGTTGTTGTTGTTGTTGTTGATGTCATTCTTTCAAAACATACAAAGGCTGCACACTTCATCTTCAGCCTTGTCATCCTCTGGTTTCATCATGAGTTTGCATCAGTGTGACCGAATGCAGCTACGAAACGTGGCTACAGAAGGCGCCGCACCTTGCTCTGCACGCCACAGTCACCATGCATAGTAATTGTCGCAGCAGCCTTCCGGAAGGTGGCCAGAAGCGCAGAGGCGTCCCGGATGTACTTCTTCAAGGTTGGCCTGCTGGAGAAGAAGCCTGCAGGAGGTGAAGCTTTGCTCTTAGTAAGAACATCTTACATCAAGGTACTGGCCAGTACCTTGATAGTACAGTACCTACCATGGTCTGTGCTAGGTCTGTCAAAAGCCATATTAAACACAGCCAGTCTACTTCAACCAGTAGCCATTTGAGCTTGAGATTAGGTGGAAAAAGTAGACTGGCTATGTTCAACACTTATACAGCATGCAATGTCTTTGAATGTGAACAGAAGGTCCCGAAAAAGCCATCCAGCTCATTCAAAGGCCGCCACAGCATCACGGTAACCAGCAGAACAACCCTCACAGACTTTGTTGTGGCCTTTCGGAAGATTCTTACAGCACGTCATGCCCAAAACACAACAGGCAGGAAAATGAGTGGAGCAGCAACAACCCAAAAGGTCAGTTCACACCAGTCCAGTAAGTATGCGGAGAGTCTGCATAGGGGAAGAAGTCATCCGTTACCAACGGCCATTTGACATCCGTATACGCAGCCTTTCTCTCGAGGTACAAATTAGGGTTTGAGTACGACGCGGTGGCCTTGCCGCTGCTGTTGATCGACATAATAAGCTTGTCGATGTTTTTGAACCACGTCAGCGCGTTTGAGTACGTAAAGTCCGTTCCCATTAGAAACATGACGTCATTCCCGAGCGTCGTGTTGGCGTAGGCTTCCGCAGCGGCGAGCAGTGCGGCGGTGCGCTCGTCGAGGTTGTAGTCCTCCATCGCTGGATCGTCCTACACAGCATGCATGGGATGAGCAAGGCGACGTTGTGGAGTTCATGAAAAACAGAAAGCGTAGCCGCAGGCTTCTGGACCGAAAACCGAGTGTTGGTAGAACCCATGAACCCCTAAACTTGCGCTTACATCGACAATAAGGGAGCCGAAAACAGTAAGATGAACCAGAGAAGGTACAGATCAAGGAATGTCACTAGGGGGGGGAAGGCCAGCCTCTAAACTTGTATGAAATCGGACCCGACTCGTTTCCCCCACTCCTCGGAGTGCTGAGGCCCATTCCCTTTGGGGTTAGTGTGATCCCTGATATTATTTTTTTCTAGATCCGTATATGCAGTGCTTTGTTGATTCAATTAGACAACCGAATGAAGAGATGTCTTCTCATGACAAAGGCAGGTAGCAGAGTCTAAGAATGTAACTCCAGAGGGATAATTGGTGTGCTCTGCCAGGGAGCGGTGCCAAGCCTGAATTTTGGAAAGCTTATTTCAGGAAACGAAACCTGTATGTGAGGGGAACATCGAGCGCCCATATCATCCACTCCTTCAACCAACAAGCAACCCTATCACAGAAGGTAGAACACTTTTAGCTGTGCTGCCGTCAGCTGCGGCTACAATGCTGTGCCACTCACATGCATCATGCGCATGTACGAGCCTGTAGTGGAGCCTGCCTGCTGTGCAAATGCCGTATTTCGGTCTGACAGACTTTGCACACTTCCACTGGGTGGTACTATGATTATGTAATGCGGTCAACACGCAGGAGGCGGAGTTGAGATCATGAGAAAGCGATGATTTCCAATTGGTTCGCCTGAAAGAAGGCATGTGGGATTGTGCTGCTGATGGAGATTAGGGTTTTGAGGTCCATGCACTGGTAGTTCAGGTTGTGACACCTGGTGGTTCTGTTGTTCCATTCGAGTGCTGCGGTGGTGGCTTTTGACTATTTGTCGTTCCAGCATGTAAGGTACATGTAGACTTATGGCGGTTAGGGTTTGCACCTATTCACTATCTTTCCGGGTTGCAGGCGGGATATGGTGGAGTGCAAAACGAAATTCTCGCGAACCACAGTGTACACACACATGCTCAAGAAAGTACTGTCGTGATTCCATGTACATGCATATAGGTATCCTGTAGACACTAGGATACATGTGTGAGTATGTCGGTCCTTCCTGCTAGTTCTCTCTCTAGTATAAGAGAGTACCATCGCACTAGTAGAGTGACCTGTAACTATCCGTGTGCACTGGTGTCATGTTCCTTACAGGTTACGGAAACCGTAGTTCACTACGAGTCTGGAAACATCACCATAAACTAAAAGTGAAACAGAACTTGTGGCCGGAACAGACGGCCGGACTGGAAGGAACACACACCTGAATGGGGGGGTCGTCAGAGCCCCACTCAAAGTTGAACCCGGCAGGGGGCCCGTAGTGATTTGGGAAGTTCCCGATAAATGTGTCTGCGGTGGCGCCATACACCGCGGCCGACGCGCGCCACACACCTTCCAAGCTTGCGGAAGATTTTCGACGTGCCATGTCATCGTAATCGGATCTCGCAAAGAACACCGCGCTGAACCCTGTCTTGGTTGTTAACAAACTTGCCTGCATTCAAACTTGGTTGCGTGAAGCTGGAGAGAGAAAAGTGGTGCCGCCACTGTTCCCTAACGCTTTGAATTAGAGGCCCAATGAATTAGAGGCACCCCACACTAGAGCATGCTGCAGCACCAGTGCCTGTCCCCACTCTATCACTACCCCCGGTGGCCACTGACTCCAACCAAACACGATCAAGCACCTCAAGACCACCACGGCGGCCCCGCCGCCGCGTGACCTTTAACATGCAAGAAAACACATCCCACGCATTGCCCTCGTCGGAGCCCACATCACCCAACCAGGCGCCCAACGTGCCGCCCGCCGCCGAGGCCACTGGCACCGATCACCCGCACGCCAACGCGACGGTGACAGCCAGACCAACAATGGATCCAGCAGCTGCCCGTGCCGCGGCGCTGTAAGCCATACACTCTCTAGCAGAACCCACCAAGAACCGCCGGTGATGCAGGACATCACCGATGAGGACCCTGGCCCAGTCACCGGCAACGGCCGTGCACAAACACCGCCACCTTCATCACGTCGCTCACAGTGTTATCCCCGCGCATCTACAACACAGCACTGCGTTCAAGAGCGCCAAAGGGGCCCAGGGCCGCACGCAACCGGTACTGGTGGAACTACCTGGAACACCACCAACCGTTTCGCAGCCCTAGCGGCTGAGCAGCCCGCACAACCAACGCACCATGCCCAGCGCACCTCGACACCGCCTCGCACGCGTGAGGTACCAACAGTAGCCGCAGCGAGGCAAGCACCAGCGCACAACACTACCCCAACTCACCCCCCCCCCCTCCCAGCCCCAGACCCCAACCAACAGACGCGGTCTCGCAGCAGCAACCGGCCACAACAATTTCGCTCCAGGCGGGCGCCGCACAGAGCACCGCCCCCTGTTCGCGAAGAATGGGAACATGCCGTAGAAGCAAATGTCAACCGCATAAACGACGTCGCTGACCCCGAAACCAAAGCGGCCGCTATCCGCTCCCTGCTGGACATACGAACACATCCTGGACACGGTCAAGCAGCAGTCGGCTCGCCGAGCCTGCCTCCAGTTCGTGAACGATATGCTCGCCGGCCGCCTTCTGGTTGTCTCCGAGCTGACGGACAGTGACGTCCTGCCCCTACGCAAGCTGAATGGAGGAGTCCGGCCCATCGCCATCGGCGAAGCATGGCTGCGACTAGCCTCACTGTGCGCAGTGCACCACTGCAGCGACCTGGGCCCCAGTCTGGCTCCCCTTCCGCTAGGCATCGGCATACCGCGGGGCGGGGAAGGCATTGGCCATGCAGTCCGCTCAGCCCTGGCCACCCAGCCCAGCCACCTTCTCCTCTCCCTATACTGCAAGAACACGTTCAATACCACGTCACGCGCTACAATCTTCCAGGCATTCCAAGAACAAGCCCCTTCACTCCTGCCATTCCTCCGGTGGGCATATGGCACCCCCACCCGCGTCTTTCTCAGGGGGGCACCTGAGGGCACCCCACCAATCATGTCTACCAGGGGAGTCAAACAGGGAGATCCTCTGGGGCCCCTACTATTTGCACTCACCCTTCAAGCCCCCTTGCAGTGAGTAGCTGCAGCTCATCCATCCGTTCAAGTGGTGGCCTACTTCGACGACATCACCCTGGTGGGCCCAGCAGCAGCAGCGGCCGCAGCATTCAAGCAACTCGCCATGGAGGCAGTAGCCATCGGCCTGGTGCCTGCACCAGCGAAGAGCTCAGCGCACAGCCCAGATCACGCTATGGCAGCAGCAGCAGCAGCAGAGCTTGGAGTGCAGCACGCCGCACACGGTCTTGTGGTGGCTGGCACTTCCATTGGCTCAGATGATTTCATCGAAGAGTTCCTCGCCGGCAGGCGGGCGCACCTAGGCGAGCTTCTCCGCCGCCTTTATGACCTCCCGCACCCACTCACCGCCCAAGACAGGTGGGCACTCCTCACCCACTCTCTCCGACTCTGCCTCCAACACCTGACCCGCACCGTGCCATGGACAGTGGTCAGCCTCAACATGCAGTTGCACGCCGCTGACCTCAGGACGGCTGCACTCCACATCCTGAGGCAGCCCAGCCTAAATTCAGCAGGCCTGAACCCTGAGGCCATACAGCTCCAACTCCACCTGCCCCAGCGAGACGGAGGTTTCGGCATTCACGAATATCCCCCCGTTTTATGCGCTGCAGCCTTCCTCTCCTCCGTCGCTTGCACCTCAGCCCACCTCTCTGCAGCGGCGCCGTCGGCCCAGCCCTTCCATCACCCAGAAAATCCCAGCCCGGTGGCATGGCGACTGCTCCATGAGTCCCACCCCACGGTCTGCCCCCCATCTGCTGCGGACCCTGCACCCCACGCTGATGCCCTGCACAAACTCGCCGCTGCTGTGCGCCGCGCAGCACATGAGCAAAACAAGACAGTGTGGTCTGGCCTCTTACCGTCCGTGCGAGATCAGGCGCGGCTTTTCACAGCATCTCCACACGCCCTGGCAGTATGTGGTTAGATGTGGTGCCAACCGCGCCCTCTCTGCGGTTGGATGATCAATCCTTCCATGACGCCGCCCGCATCTGGATGGGTGTGCGCACCTTCTCCACCTTCGGCCAGGGCTGGACATGCGCTTGTGGTCACGCCGTTGACAACAATGATGTCTCCCACGCTCTGGGCTGCAACCGGCTCAGTGGCCTAGTACAAAGCAGGCATGATGACACCGCTAACATTCTTCGAGCATTCGTGGGCCGCCTGGGCATAGCTTCCAGTCGCGAGGGGAGATACTCACGCCTCGGCTCCCAAACCCTCAATCGGCCACAGGCGCGATGGGACCTCCACTGTCACATCCGCCCTGGACCTGGCTCAGTTCTCGCAGATGTATCATTCATCCACCCGTTGTCCCCCTCCTATGTGCAGGCCGCGGCCCGCACCCCAGGCCACGCGGCCTCTGCTCGAGATGCCGCGAAGAAGCGCGATTATTACAACGACCACCAGCGCCCCGGCCACGCGTTCAGGCCGATCTCCTTAGAGAGCGTTGGCCGTTTGAGTCCATGCGCCACGCACCTCATTTCCGAAGCCACTAGTGCTGCCTTCCCACAGCCAGGATTCCGCCGCGACGCCTGCTTCAACAACGTGTACCGGCAGGTATCAATCCTCATGTGCACGTACATGTCTCGCATGATCACTGCGGCAGCCGGCATGCGCACAGCCACGCCTGGGTCCAGTTGGATTCCAGACTCTTCCACCCCTTCGCCAGACATTGAGGCTTAGGGGACAGAGGCCTCGTGTAGCCACTGTTATAGCATGTTGTAGTTGTATTTGGTTTCGGTTCTAGATCGCTAGTTGCTAGCGGTGCTCACAAGGTTTCCTGGTAGGTTTGACTGATGACCTCTCATGCTCGCCATTACTCCTGCTGCGCACCCAATTTCTTATTCTACAGTCCTGTCGACGTAATCTCTCTGTTCCAATGAATTACCATAACCTGATCCTGCTCCTAAGTTTGTGGCAAATGGCGAGGCCTAAACTCTGAAGAAACAGATGCCAATGTAGTAGAATAGCAGCAGTTTCAACACTCTTGTCAATGGGCACAAAATAGCCCAAATCGACAGAAGAAACATACACTAAAATATAACATACACTATAGAACAGAATAGCACATACACTAAAATAGAAATAGAAAGAAATAGAGAATAGAAGAAATATACACTAAAATCCACCATGGCGCAACAAAGAAAGTTTCCGGGGAGTGGTACAGGTGGCGTTTTGAGCAGAGTTGAGGTCTGAAGGTTTTATACTTTGGATAATGACAGATTCGAACCAACGCGCGGTTATTGCGTTGAGATAACTGCCCATGCAACCAGCTTTGAAAACCATTGTAGAACATTCAAAATCATGAAGTACATAAAACTTTGAGACATGCTGCAAGCCGAAAGTCCGCGGCATTCAAAGCTTTGTGTGACAAGAGTTCACTGCTTCTCCCACTGGTGTTGTACGTTGTGGTGCGAATAAGTAGACAGTATCTCAGTTGTGCCCTGGCTCGTGGTCGTGGCATTGTGTTTCGGCATTACTATCGCAGTTGGTTAAGAGCGCTGGGAAATACTTTCGTGATGGTTCTGTTGTGCCATTCGAGTGAAGTGGTGTATGCTTTGTGTTGGTTGGCTTTAACTATTTGGGTTCATGCCTATTCACTACCTTTCTGGTTTGTAAAGGGTATACAGTGCTATAAACAACCACGAGACTGGTGAAAGCACCTGAGTACTGCTATGCCCAAATGGATCAATCTGCCAAGCCACGATCGGTGTCACATTGAACGTTTGAAGCAGGAAATCATGGCCACGGGTTGTCTGATCGATCATGTCCCTGAAGTGGGCTGTGGCCTCATCATGCTGCACCCAGCCACCATTCACAAACGTGAGTTGGCCAGACTCCACCAGCTGATGCACCTGCATGCATGCGTGCATGTGTGTAACGTACGTCAGTTTTCCTGCTGCGACACCGCATCGTCCAGAACCATTTCGCAGACTTTTCTCTTAAAGCTCCTGTGCCGCTTGCTCGAAGCGTTTCTGGTGGCTTGTTCTTTGTTAAATGTATCCGAGATTTGCCCCTGTGGCGCTGTGGCTGGTGCTACAGGTTATTGCTACAGGTTGAAAAGTCAGCATATGGAGAAGAACCCAGAAACCCTCACACGGCGTGCAAAAAACTCCTATATATGTATAAGGAGCCGTCTTATTGGATGTGAGAGGGGTGGGGGGGGGCGCCTTTGTTATGTTACCAGATGACAGAAAACTAACACTAAGACTGTTCAAAGGCTGTAGCTGGGGCGAATGGGGCCAAAAACCTGCAGTTGATTTAGCAGCTGAGCGTAGAGCGGATAAAAGAAACGAAATTACACAGCGGGGGGGGGGGGAGGCAGCGTACGACATATCCCGTTACAGTCACTTTAAATCTTGTTACCTGATGGTATGTGTTGTGCACCCAGTGAGCATAGCCCATGGCTTTGCCTCTTTCATGCTGTTGACACGGATCATGAAATGAAGACCATTGTGGTGCACAAGTTTACAGATCTGAATTACTGTCCTGAAACGGCCATGCAGCAGTCGATAATCCAATGAGGACATAAACACGTGTTCATTTGTGTTAGTTCTTGTTTTAGAGCAGAGGATGCCGCTGATGAAGCTGTGTTCTTAGAATAAAAGGGAAAAGCTGTAGTACAGGGCTTGAAAGCAGCTATTTGAAGCAAGGAACACGAACTTGAGGCATATTAAAGAACGAATGCTGCATATTTTTCATCAGTTCGTACCTTGTGTTTGGTGGCTGGGGCTTGATGGCGCCACCACCGCTCAAAGAATGCGATCTCTGCGTAAGTGAAGGTCCTGCTGGAATCCTCGCACAGACAGGCGACGACTGTATCCAGAATAAACTCCACTGCAGCTTTCTGAATATCTTGGCGAGATCCCACGTAGTACTGGTCCACGGTCTTGAGCCAGCCCGCGTCGTCGTGTGTGTGGGGCACGAAGTGGATCTGCAGCTGCTGTGCGTGCGTTTTACCGCACCAAGAGGCAGATAAAAGACATACTATGACTACAAAAAGAGTGACAAGTCTTGCGAACCACGTCCGTGGCGGAGTGGTGCAGGGTGGCATCCTGTGTGGCGTGTGTACGCTGTGATGCCTTATGCTGTCATGACTGGATAACGGACAGAGATAGCGCTCTCTTCAGGCAGTACGATCATGTGCAGCGCTTTTTGAAGGTGCCTATGACCATAATTCATGTCTGGAGCGGCTTCCAAAGCTTGTGTGGGACTGTGTGTGGGTATCTTATTACTTGGCCCGAAACGTTACCGGTGCAATCAAATGGAACAAGTTGTAGGAGAAGCAGAATGCAACTGAGGCTGAAAGAACAAAAAACGTCCTGTCGAGGTACTGAACGGGTTGCAGCTGGAAACATGGTCCAGTGGAAGCGTCGGTGCGACTTGTTTCGCTGTTCAATTTGCCTTGTGGTTGGTGTCCCAAAGCCACAAGCATGTATACATTCAACGCACATACATGTACACATAGTCGCATAGAGCTGTGCAGGGATGCAGGCCTGCATGCAACTGCATGCCGAAGCAGTGCACGACCACTCAGGAACACAAAGATAACAGATCAGGATGCCCAAGCAATCAGGAACCCAAACAGTGTGTAAAGTTACAGGCTTACTCCATAACATGGCTCATGTACCAGCAAATCATCGCATGCCAACTTAGCTCGACCTCGCACTAACGACACAGGGCATGCCACTACCGAAGCAACGACAGGGAATCAAGCTAGCCTCTCTACCCACATGGTGCACCAAGCCATGGCACTTGAGTATAGTGACTGACTCAAGCCGGGGGAACGCGCCACCAACGTCCTCATAGACTAAGAGAGGATAGCTAACATGCCTACGAAACCAAGGCACTGCAGCAAACCCTAAAAGAGGTGTTGACACAACTCTGACTGCTGAAAAACCTTGGAACCCAAACAGTCAAGAGCACGCAATACCAAAAAGCTACCACGGCGTACGAATTGGCCAACAGCACCATCATGAGAGAACACCCTCCAGTCAACCACGCGGCGTCCGACAGGCCAGTAGGGTTTGGCCTATACGCGTTTAAACACTATATGCCCGAAGTGTGCACACGCATGCCTGCATGCTGCACCCACTCGCTGCTTTACAGAGCTGTGGAGTGCTCGAAATAGACACATGCATGCCCAAAGAGAATGATTTAGTCGACCCAGACACTCAAATCAGAACTCTGGCGCATCACAAAACATTAGTGTAATCTGTTGGAGTGATACATGCAGATGGTGGTTCCTCCCTGTGCTGACGCAACCTAGGTCACTGACCACTGAAACGTGTAGCGCTACGTGTCTCAGTGGTGTACAACACTCAGAACCCTCGAAGGGGCGGGGGAAAATATGGCTCTAAATTAGCTGGTTAGGATTGATAAGCGAAAAATTTAGGATGGATATTCACCCTCCTAATCAATGGCTAATCGGCATTTTGGGATTTCATCAATTTCTGGTTATCCCTAACTAATGACATTGATTATGATTAGTTCTAATCCTAATCAACTATTCGCCTACTTGTTAATCAATTATTCATACCATTTCGAGGAAACAGACTGATGCACTGTTGTCATTCCAGTTGACACAAAAGACTGCTCACTTGACATTATAGCAACAACAGTCGCGCTCTTGCATCGTCCTGCTAGATCGGCTGTGGAGGCATGTTCAGTTTCATGTACAATACGGGGCCCTTTCAGGGCGTTTTGGACCAGACAAACTGATTGGGCGACTGATGCAACCTGCAACCTGCCATTCATATCCTTTTGCCGCTTTTCTGGGGAACGTTGTTCTCCAGCGGCTCTCTATTTTCCAGCTGGTTCGGCAGTTTGATCCCTCAATTGAGCGTTTTTTGTGTTACACCACCAGATGGAACCCCTGGCCCTTGGGGCATACAGGTATTTTCACATTGGTGCCCCCAGGCCCATTAAATATCCCCAAAGTGTGTTGAATATCGCCAAAGTAACCAAAACATAGGGGAACTGTCCTGTCTAGGGGTACCTATAAGGGCCTGTATTAATTAATAATCAACCTGTACTCAATGCGAAAACGACACAATCAGGTATTGATAAGGACCACTTATTAACCTGTAATCATTGTTTTTGCCCCATTCCTAATTAAAGACTGATTTGCGCCTAACTAATCAATGGCTAATCGACCTCCTAGACATTTTAATTAAGAGCCCTAAACTAGGCAGAGCCCACGTTCCGTGCCCGCTTGGCCGTACTGTATGTACTGACCTTTGCTCTGCTTAGGGGGGTAGGCACTAGTCACCATGGGCGGTTCTGGTGTCCACGCGGGCAACTGGAGAGAATGTTTCAGGTTCTGTGACCACATTGGGACTCCCCAGGGCATGAAATTCCCTATTAATGTTCCAGAATGTTTAGTTCGATTTTACCGATAATCGATCGGCTATTCTGGCTTTCAGAATCGGTAATCGAAAATGACACCGAAAGCGGCGGGCAAAGTGGTTCTGACGCTGAATTAATACCGTTCCGAAAGCTCTACAACGTGATTTCTGCTGGAATACAGCTGCTTGGAACTGCTTACGGGTAGCATGTGTTTTTGGTGCATGTTTGATGCCAGGCAGTGCCAACTTGCCCAACATGGCTCGCCCTGTAACAATACATATTCAGACTCGCAGCATGTTACTAGGTTGCTGCGTTATGCAGCGCCAATGTTCACTGGTTCTCGGACTACAAGAGTCGCACGGCGTTCTGGGGAACACAGCCTGTGTGGGCGCCCATGCATTACTTGTATCTTCGAGAATTGTTGCTGTGTTTTTAACGCTTGCATGCTGTTATATTTTTCCGTGGCTCAGTATGCCTTGTGACGAAGTTGATGCATGTTTAGTGGCGCGTGTGCAACAGGACAGTAGTTTGCTACGAATGTCTGCTAAATTAACCCGATCAGAGACGGTACCCGGCCAAAAAGGGTGATGTAGAAGCCAATGACACAATCTTCTCGGCAAATCTCGCCATGTTCGATTTGATCTATAACGTATCCGCGATTCTGGATTTCTGCACCGATAATTGAAAAAACCCAAAAAAAACCCATTAATAGGGCTTGCTGGCCCTGGGGAGTCCCACTGGGGTCACAGAACCTTGGTCGGGAAACTTGCAATTATGGTCATTAACAATTCCTGTCCCAAGGTCAGAGAAGTCATTAAACAAAGCATAACAGGTGCTCACCCTCATTCTTGGATTTTTTTTCCAACGTTATGGGGCATTGGTTCGTTGTGGGTAGTGGTGGGGCATGTACCAGGGTTGAATTTGTAAGCTTAACAGGTGCCCAAACGAGCGTGCCTGATACGGCCCCGTTCGGTGCTGCAGTGCAGCTTCCACAGATGCCACAGAACAAACAAACAGCATGAAATTTCCACATAGACTCCATCACCAGACATTACGAATGACATTGCACCAAGTTGCAGCCTTTTCAGAAACTGCGCATGCTCCTGACCCCACGGCAAGTGCGCAGAGTGATATACTCTCCAGATGGTCCGTTCACTACCTAAGTGTGACAGGTTGCTGGTTTTTCCACGGTTCTGTGATCCTCCGAGTCCCAGCATGCTAATATAATGGTCCAACACTTTGTTTTGCCAAATCTTGCAACAACCAAACACACTTCCACTACACCTCCGTGCGCGGTCCACAAGCTGCTTCACGCGCACTTCTGGTGCCTTCTCTGCCCTGGAGTCCCTACTCGTCCCACTTCGTACATGCCCCGTACGACACGTGTTATAATTATGCAAAATATACGGACCGGTTATGTTATACAATCTTGTGTTAATGTCTAATGACCAAAATAGCAAAGTGGCCTATAGGCCACTTTGCTATTTTGGGATTCAGGAGGTCGGTAGCTACCAACCTCCAAAAACTTCCCCAGGCACCCGCGTGCACACCAGAACAGCTAATGGGCCCTTGTTCCTACCTCAATTTCTTCTTACATCATTTTGTGCTAGTGCGGTGTGTACGAAGCCAACCCAGTGCTACAGTATGTGTACGAGGAGAGAAACCAAACCTAGTCGAACTGTCCCCGAATGACACGTACTGATCAGGATGCATTGCAAGCGTTCTGCGTTGGGATTCGACTACGCTTGCAGAACATGGAGATAGTTGGAAGATAAAACAGGCCGGGAAGTTCGATTTGTTACATGCGAGAGTACCTGTGTGCCATTGCGCATGGCCTGCACGTGTCGCGACAGAGAGCAGTTCCCATTGAACGCTTTGCATTGTGTGTACTCTGCTACATACACTGCTTGCATTGTATATTTTCGATGCCTGATGCTATTCCTGGAATACATAGCCGATAGCAACAGCAACTCGTGCCATCGATGTCCCTGTGTGCAATATTAATGGTGCCTTCTTCATGATCAACGACTTTCCACAGGAAACATTTTCTGACTGTCTCTACAAGTATCATATTGTCCCTGTCGTTCGGGTGCAAATGTTTGAGCCATCTTGAGGCTGATGCAGCCGACGAGTTCCTGATCAGGTGCGCACGTACGTGCACTAGCAGGGATACATTGTATATGGATTACAGCTCAGCTTCAATGAATGTGTGAACCGTAAAGAAAATTCAGTAAGGCATAGGCGCTTCCAAAGCCACTCCAAGGACATGACAACAATTCAAATCTATGGTGGGATGTAGTGGTACCGGTACGTATCGTTGCAAGTGTTTATATGCTTGACAACAAATCTGATGGTTTCCTTCTGAGGGCACAATTTCAAGTTGACGACTTGCTTGAATTGTACTCGCTACTTCAAGCGTGTGTTCCGACTTCACTCGGCTTTGTGTTCGTTCGGCCTGCCTATCAAGTATCCAATTGCAACGAGGCGCATCAAGTACGCGTGCCGAATACGAGGGAAAGCATGTTATGAGTGATGGTTGGCTCGTCAAGGATACTCATTGCTACATTACAGAGAACTTCCAAGAATATGAAGACGGTTCTCATGTTGGGGGCACAGAATCTGAATAGTGCTGTTGGACATAACATGGTCAAGTGGCCCACCTTCAAAGTCTACACATACGCGCACTTGAATGTGCACTCGAATGCGGTGGTGCGGTGACTTGTAAAACATCATTATGTATGCAGCAGTAGATCGTAAAAGCACGTTGACAGGTCAGCTATTTAGAAGGAACATACGGGATCAGGTCCCCTCCCCCCATCCTTGCTCAATTCTTTCATATCATTCAGAGCATATGCCCCGAGGGCATCTACTGGCGCCTGAAATCGTGAACATGAACCAACCCGGCCCTGCAACGCGTGTTTAGGCAGCGTCACAGTCCTCCTCTTTCTCAAGAAAGGCAGGGACCAGTCCGTGCATTTCCTTTTCAGGATGAGTCTGCGACCTACAGGCCTGCCTGGCAAGCCGCTCTTGACTTCATGCACATCCAGAATCCGGTTCCGACAAATGAAGATCAAAAGAAGAAATGCACCACCCAGCAGACAAAATGTTGGGGGACAGCTACCCGGATCTTCGTCACCGTTATCCTGTACGCATTCATTTCACTGTCCATATTTCACAAGCC
>JAUMHD010027525.1:7754-32754 GCA_032359135.1 Ulvella scutata
AGGTACTCGTGGATTTCAATGCCCCCTTCGTGCGGGGGCAGGTGTAGATGCAAGCGGCCGGTGTGCGCGTTGAGTCCGGCAGAGTGCAGGGGCGGATGCCCGATGATATGAAGAGCGGCGGCCCACACACATGCAAATGATGGGTACAAATGGTGTACAATGTGTTCTTGGTGCTCAAGTCGTCGGGGCTGCCTGGCGAGTGGGTAGTTGCGAACAACACTGCCCCGCATGCGACAACCCACAACAATTCAATTCCTTGCAGACACCTGCGTCTGGATGTTCACTTATTTCGAGATATGTGCTTGAGTTTGTAGGTACAAAGAGCTCCAGACTACATCATCATAGGCACATCTGCATGTGTTTGAAGCCAGAATGACAGCAGCATAGCTGTTTAACAAGCACTGTAGATGTCCTTCTAAAAACAAAAGGTATCGTGTTGGTTCTACACATCCGAAATTCAGAAGCTCAAATCAGAAGAAAGTTCTGGGAACAGAGATTGCCGACTGCAGTTCACCACAACGACCAAGTTTTATGCAAACCGCACAAGAGGAACAAACGAACTCGGGAGATCGCCTGGTCACACAGACATACGCATGTCAACCTTCCGACAGAAGCAGTTGCATCGCAGCAGCCAGTTCGTTGTGCTGGTGTGCATGTGCAAACCAGCACAACGAAAATGGGAAGGAAACGAACGAGCAACTGAAGCAAGAAAAGGACGTTCCTTGAAGCAGTCCAGCTCTAAGGAACGTCCGTTTATTCCTTAAGCCGTCCTTCAGTTCTTTCCTACTTTGCTCGACGGACTTCTGGATTCCCTGGACCTGGGTTTCAAGGCATGCGAATTCCTGACGTTGAGGTCAAGGGGTTCTTGCCGTATCCCTTCACCACAAGCCACTCATGAGCGCAGACTGTTGGTGGTTTGAAAACAAAAACCTAGTGCTACGAGCAAAGCACTAATACACCATTATGGCCTTGTACAGTTCCAGTCTCGTAACCTTCTTTAGAACATTATTGGTGGCCAGGTGCCTATGATACTCAAATGTGCCCCACTCCGGGTCCTCCGGCCTTGCCTCGTTGTGCAGATCCTTCCAATCCCCTTCCCAGGTACATGAGCCATTCTATGGAGTTATACCTGTAACTTTACATATTCCTTCCCAGGTGGTACATCATCCACCTGTGGTAGCAAATACAGCAACAGCATGTGGTGAACGGTCCCTTGTGGCGTGCAAGCGCTGAAATCCTGAGCCCGGTTCAGGCTATGGTACACATACACACATTGTGTTGTTGACCTCCAGCAACCCTGGAACACATTCTGTGACCTTACAAGTGTGCACTGACTCGTGTGTGGCACCACCTATTCCAAACCACCTCTGCAAATGGTTGATAAAATAAATAAATAAATTATTCGGGGACTACGCCATACTCGGTTTGAGCTTCGGCCTCAGCGCCACAGTGGCAGAAATCATGCAATTCGTTGAAGGGGAAACCACCAGAGACCCTTCACGCACCCGGCTCAGAAGCTCGGAAAAAAGACGAGAGGTGGCTCTGGCCGGACCGGGGTTTGAACCCGGGACCTCGTGGTAAGAAGCACTTTCACGCTCACGGGCCCGCGGCTGAGTTGATTACCAGCCAAACTCAGGTTCCGGCTTCTGAAATCCCCATGCTGCCTTGTGCTCCCCACATTGCTCCAGTGACATGTTTATTTCAAGCACTGAAACTGGTTCTATCGTTTGCCCCTTGAGACTTGACAGAAACCTCATGCCGCATGCAACCTTCCAGTTCCAGTGTTTGATCCAACCAAGCAGGGAATCGAGGGCATGGTAGTGCTTACCTAATCGTTGTGCTGTGGCCGCGGGACGTGTGCAGCACCTTCCTGCGAGCTTTGAGGTCCTTGATCAAGCCACAAGGGTATCCTTTAGAACCCCTCGTAGCCACCTGCGTAGTGGAGTCCTTGAACCCCTCCCGACCGCTAATTATTCTTGCACTGGCATTACTGTTTCGGCTGGGGCTGTTGTTATGAAACCAAGGTTGCTGACCACTGAGATAGAGTGTAAAGTTACAGGCATAACTCAATAGAATGGCTCATGTACCAGCAAATCATCGCATGCCAACTTAGCTCGACCACTGAGATATGTAGCGCTACATTGTTCTTCCCCCACTTCCCGGAGTGCTGAGGACCGTTCCAAGTTGGCGTGATGGTTGACATAAAATGCTTTTGAGTTGGCATGCGATGATTTGCTGGTACATGAGCCATGCTATGGAGTTATGCCTGTACCTTTACACATAAAATGCTTTTGTTCTTGTTGTTGCTGTTGTATATATGTCGAATGGACCCAAGTATCCACGCATGTTTAAACCATTTTCTTCTTTCTTTCATCAACAATGTATTGCACTGCTGCCAACCCCGACAGCCTTCCCCCAGATGCAATGGAATGGATATCCACTTAGCGCCCTGTCTCTCATGAGAAGCTCCTGGGAGGGGCATGAAGCTCCGGCTGGTAGCCCTTGTGCTGCCAGTGCCCAACACAGTGTACCCGTGTGTGACTTCAGTGTCGGTTCTGTAGAGTTATGCCTGTAACTTTACACACTTTTACACACTGACAGTGTCGGTGTACCATGCACGGCCCCTCCCAGTAGCCCCAGCGAAGGATTGATAGGGCTGGGAAATGCGACTGTCTGAATGAACAGCCTGATTGTGAGCAGCGTTGATCAGCAGCGCCGCAGTAACAAGGCGTTTATACGTAGCTCAGCCAGCCCCCCCGCACGCCACCAACCCCACACTACGAAAACTCATCATAAAACACGCCGGCAGCGGTTATCAACACCGACAGCATCAAGACACAGAGCGCCGCAGCGTTGACAGTCATTGTTCTGCGGCTCACACCCTTCCATTCCTCAAGTACCGCTTGCGACCAAAACTGCGCCGATAAAATCGTCGACGCGAGGAGTAGCGGCCAAGCAATCGCATTTCCAAGAGGACCTAACCAGAACGTGGCAACGCCATAGCAGTGCAGCAGCAGCACCCAGCTTGCAGCTGACCCCATGGTGATTAACAGCCTGCAAAATAGAACCGGTTGTCGCCAGTGATCACCAGTGTCGCTTCATTTGTCAGTTCATACACCCAAAACTTAGTCCAAAAGTATCAGGATTGTTCTATCTAACCAAGCGACACTGGTGATCAGTGGTAACTTGTCGCAGGTCGGCCTTGCACGAAAACAGATTTGAATGGTCCCACATGGTGCCCTTGGTTATGTAACCTTTGAAGTTAAATTATTCGGGGTTGATAATTTGGGTCATGTGCTGCATGAGGTTTGCAGAATATTTCCGATGTTGCTAGTTCGACTGGCGCAGGCGATCGTGGCGTGTGGTTGCGTATTTCCAGGCAATATTCTCGTTGTACGCTGGCCTCGTCAATACTTTGGGCAGCTCTAGTGCTTACAAACCGGAAAGGTAGTGAAAAGGCATGAGCCCAAATAGCCACAAGCAACTAACACACAACATCACGGCATGAAACGGGCAGAACCCAAAACTCCAGATATAACAAACACAAAACATCCACCACTTCACTCGAATGGCGCAGCAGCACCATCATGACAGTCTTCGTCCATCCTATCATAGGTGGCTAAGAGTGCTGGGCAAGACTTTTGTGATTGTGCTGTTGTACCAATTGAGTGAATTGGTGGTTGTTTTGTGTTTGGTATATCTGGAGTTTTGGGTTATGCCCGTTTCATGCCTTCTTGGCTTGTAATGATGAATCACTGGTCATGTAAACAAAAATGAAAAGTACCCCCCCCCCCCCCACACACACACAAACACACAGGAGATATTATGTTGAGAGGATTGTTCTCTAATTATGTAATCAATATTGGCCAAAATCGCCTGCGCATACAAATGCACACACACCATATCCAAAGCAAGAACAACTAAGCGCTGGACTGCACGATAACAACTGATTACTGAGTGGACCAGCCCACTTGAAATTTGGCCTTGAGGAGGCCTTTTGCACATTCGCATGCTTCATTTTCGTGGTCCAACGCACCTGCGTGGTGTGAGGGCCCCCTCATGCCATCGAAGCTTCGACCATGTGTGGTTCTGCGTCAGCATGCATGCAGAGAATGCAATGCCAGGCAGCGCACACATGTTGAAAGCCACGAACCAAACCTGCAACAGATCTCTGTTGTGCACAATTCCGCATCTCAAGAACCAAACGCTGCCTGTGAGCATACCTATTGTGTGTAAAGTTACAGGCATAACTCCATAGAATGGCTCATGTACCAGCAAATCATCGCATACCTATTGTGGGCTGAGCTGCATACAATGTAACCAACAAATTCTTGTTTGTATACAAAATTTCTTCATGGCACGAGATGGACAATATGGGAGCTACGAGCATTGAAACGCCCTAGCGCTTGCTGTTGGACAATGCATGAACGAAGAACCTTTTGTAGCCTGCAACATGCATACATGGACAATGCATGGTGTACATGCCCAGCTGGCCTTGCAAGGCAAGCACTTCAATACCCAACATCAACAATTGTGCATGGAGACTCAAGCATGAACATGAACATGAAAAGGGAACTGAAAAGGGAACTGAAAGAAACCAAGGTGTGGAAAAACTGGTAATCAGAAGAGCGACGCACTGCCATGGCCGACATGACGTCACTGGCGCCTAAACCCTGACCTTCCTTCTCAATTTTCTTACCCAAAACCAACCCAACGTTCAGCAGCGCACGCGCTATTCCTGAAAACAAACAGATTGCAATGTTGACCCAAAACTGGCTTTTGGGGCTCTTTGGAACACTGCCTGCCTCATGAACATGCGAGGGCTCTTTGGCTGGCACTGCTGCATCATCTGCTGCAGCGACTAACTCCTCCTGTCCATGCATGCGCTGCACCTCAGCAGATATTCTCTGGATCTTGGACAAAGTTCTTTGATCACTATTTCGCAGGTGTTGCGAAGGACGGTCTGCAGGGATGCATGACCCGCATGCATGGTTCCGCCCAGAAATAATCGTATCGCCATCTTCGGCTGGAGAAGGGGGGTGCATGTGATACATGCATGTGTGGCTGCAGTCATTGGCAGTGGCTACCGGGGTCGATGGAATGCTGCCGCCGGCCTCCCTCTCAACATCATTCGCAATGCATATCATCGTCAAATCCACTGGCCCAGACACCCCCTTCTTGCTGGTGCTATCTACTACAGAAGACAATCTTCCAGAAGCTTCTGTGGCATCAGGATTCACTGCCGTAATGCATGCCGACGCAGCCACAAGATCACCAGCAGCCGGCACAGCGGACAGATCAGCATCTTTCATCAGGTTTGCTTTTCCCAGGATCCCGAAACCCGTCACTGCGACCAAAACTCCGGCAAAGAGGAACCAGATCTGCGACATGGCTTCGCTGAAATCCATGGCCACAGGAAGAATGGTTCCCACAATCGTAGCTGCCGAGAGCACCAGCGCGGTGCCCAGCGCAACCCCTACTCTCTTTACAGAAAGACCATACCCTGCAGGCGCAGCACTTTCTTCTTCAACTTTAAACTGTTCCCACAACATCCATAAAACATTTGCTACGTTTGTCCTGTTTGTTCGCCCATAGAACGTCTCCTACGTCCATGGAACGTTTGCTTTGTGTGTCCTTCAGCTGCCACGGTGATGCCGCTGCTGCACCATCGATGTGCATAGGCGGGGTGTTACGCATGATGGGAACATGAATATACTTGAATTAGTGCCCGTTAGCTGAGATTAAAGATCGACGTGATCCATTAAAGATCGACGTGAAGAACACTCTTTGGTGCTCCATTCTGCCGTTGTGGATCTCAGCTTCCTCATGGCTCATGGCATGGCACTCAGCAGTTACGTCAAGTCGAATCAAGCCAAGGGCCATGACACCCTCAAGCCACAAGCACGCATCTGAAGCAGAACAACTGAAACTATAGCCACTGTAGCCACAGCCATTAACAATGGTAGTTAGCCACTGTCTTCCACCACACATGCTGCCCCTCATTTGTAGGGCTGTGCCAATATACGATTTTGCATTTGCCATATCGTATATTTTCGTACACCTAACAAATCAAAGGTTCTTGGGGGTGTAGTACCTATGAAAGAGTGTCAAAATCCCCTTCAAAAGGACGATATACGAATGTATACGTTTTCTCAACTGCCCTCCGTATAATCTCACATGCCCTCCGTATATTGGCACAGGCCTACTCATTCGGAGTCTGCTGCATGCAGCCACCCCCATCGTCTGAATGTATGGCCCTGCATCGACTCTCTTTTTTATGGTAGAGAGGTTAGCTTGATTCCCTGTCGTTGCTTCGGTAGTGGCATGTCCTGTGTCGTTTGTGCGAGGTCGAGCTAAGTTGGCATGCGATGATTTGCTGGTACATGAGCCATTCTATGGAGTTATGCCTGTAACTTTACACACATCTCTTTCTATGGGCGCAAAAGAGAGTCAACATAGGTAGTCAGAAACCATGCCGCCCACAGGAAGGGCTGGCTTTGCAACACTACATATATCTAGGCCTATGCCAATGTAAGCAGGGCATGTGCGATTACTCAGAGGGCGGTTGATAAAACGTATTAAATTCTTACGAAAATCTAATAAAGATAATGAATTACCTTTTGACTTATAGAATGACCAGTTCAATACACTTTCGTATATCCACCTTGTGATGGGGGTGTTGACGCTCCTTTTTGGGCACTGCATCCCCCAGAAAGTTTGGCTTGCTAGGAGCATGAAATGTAACGAGGCACTTGCCTCGTGTTACATTTCATGCTCCTAGCAATATAGTATACCCTTGAGTAAAGCTGTGCTAGTTATGGTCCAGGTCTTCTTTTTTTCACAGAAAAAAATCAAAAGAAAAATCAAGAAAAAAATCAAGAAAGAAAAAACAAAGAAGAATATGAGAAACATGTTGTACCCAAGGCAAGCACACCTGTGGCTCCAATGCCCCAGCCCAGAAAGCAGGCGCATATGAGCAGCAGGTCTTCGGAGCTTGTGCGGCCGAGTGCTCTGAACAGGTCGAGGCCTTGCGCTCCGATTGTCACCGTGCTGTTGATGACCACCAGAGAGCAGTTGAAGATGAACCAGAATGCCTCCCAGGGGATCGTGTTTGTGACTCTCAGTATCTGCATGCTCATCTAGGGCTGCGTGGTACATGTGTGTAAAGTTACAGGCATAACTGCGTGGTACATGAGCCATTCTGTGGAGTTATGCCTGTGAATTTACATACCATCACACCAAGCTCATTTACAACTTTGCTACATTTACAACTTTGCTGGTACATGAGCCATTCTGTGGAGTTATGCCTGTAAATTTACACCATCTAGGGGTACGTTAGCCTGGGTTAAGGTCCCTTGAGCGGCCTGGGTTAGCGGCGGGTCATTGCCATCAAAATTAGGCAGTTGGTGATCGTATGAAGGGACCTTTTTGGGACCAGGAACGTACTCTATAACTACTCTTACTGTTTTGTGTGATGTTTTGTGTGTGCATTGTGTACTGTTTTGGGAGCACCTTGACTACACTGCGTGTCCAAAGCTCCGAGTGTGTTGAACTTCGGCTTTTCAACAAACAGAGGCTGGAAGACTCGCACACCTTAGGAGCGTTGGCCTTCGTGGGCACAACCCATGAGCCATTGAGACCTCCACAGGCCACAGCCAACAGAGAGCCCCCTACCATCATGCCGAACGTCATTCCGTTCGTTCAAATACTACTTTGGCTGAACCTGCACCGCGCTCACGTTTGTCGAAACTAGTGAACGTTACTTCGAATCATAGTCAGAATTGTGCCTCTTCAGCACTCAAAACCTCCACACCCCACACGGTGAAGCTCAAAGTTCACGCTTCTGCCATACACAACCATTGAAAATTTTGGATGTGATTTGTCAGCCTCGTGTAGCGAGAATGAGCCGGAAGTCAAGATGCGTGGCGAATCCTGTACTCCAGTGGAACGTCCCACTGCGTTGACTGACGGATTTTCTACAATCACATACGACTGGCGCATTCAGTTGAACCTCGCGCATATTGAAGGAAAGTGTATGCTGTGGAGAACTGAAGTGTATGGATGTAGCTGCACGCTGAAATGAGGACACCAACACAGTGCAGAAGAGAAGGCGCGAAGCGTAGGTACGCTGAACCTTTGAACATGTGACAGATGTGTTAATACAATATTTACTCATGCGCAGGTTATCTAGCCTGTAATGTGTCAACTGGAACAATGGCAGCAGTTGTACGCAACAAAGCCCTTGCGAGCTGAAACATTCACCCATCATACTGCACGATTACGAGAACCCCCAAGAACCATTAAAAGCACACTAAATTACAAAAGTCTTTAGCATGCCTGCTGAGAAGTGCAACACCATAGATACGTGGGGCCAGACTTAATGTTCTTCACATCGCGCAGAAGTGCTGCAGCACAATCAAGTGGACGGAAGCGCACCAACAACCAGTTGAAGAAATCAACTGTGAGATGTTTTGTCAGTCCCTATTACTGTTCGGAGCTTCTGGATGCAACGCAGTGATGCATAGGACGTGTTTGCCGTTAGCAATGAAACACAATGAGACAAAGGAATTGATGGTACACCATGCCGGCATCTCAAGGTCATTCTGGAAAGGGAAGCGTTAATATGGCTGCGTAGATGGGGATATGTTCCTCTCCACGAAGAACTCCTGGTATGGCACGCCATCAGCAGAGCCTCACGAGAGGTGGTGTGATGCTTTGTTGAATTCTCCTGACACCGTAGTCTTCAATGATCCTGAGACTCTCCGCCCTTGCTTCAGAAGTGGCATGCCAGTGCAGTACCATTGTCACGTTTGAGATCGCAAGCGTGATGGGGACCTTGTGCGGAGATGTATACACGTCAGCAGCTCATTGCAGCTGTCCATGCATGTGGGTCGGATGCGGACGCGAACGTTGCAACATATGTTGCATGTTCGGAACTTTTGAGGTGAGGCGAGACCATGTGAAAAAAGCACAATTCAAATGTTCCGGCCGGAACTACGCCACACTCGGTTTGAGCTTCGGCCTTGCGCCACAGCTGTGGCGCGAGGCGGAACTCGCGTATATATGCATTTCATGTATACATGGATAATTGCCGATAACCACCAGAAACCCTCCCCCCACCCGCTGAGAAGCTGGAGGAAAAGAAGAGAGGTGGGTCTGGCCTGACCGAGATTAAAACCCGGTGCCTTGCGTAACAGGGCCGTTCATGTGAACCAGTCATCCCAAGACCCAGACATGTTCCCACACGTGTGCACACTGAACATGTTCTCGGGTGAGAGTCTGGGCCCGGGTACCGCAATGTCGCTTCCTGATGAACGGTGTTTGATACTTTCGTTGGGCATGGCAGCGTTCCAGACGAACTCCCCTCCCCCCCTCTCACCACCCGCCCCCCCCCCCCGCTTTCTTTCGGTGCTAGACTCGGTCTACATTTACAACTTTGCTGGTACATGAGCCATTCTATGGAGTTATGCCTGTAACTTTACACAACATTTACAACTTATATGGTGTATGGTACACTCCACAAGAGCCCTAGTTTCATCTTCCATGGACCGGAAATGTAGCAACAATGCAACTTGTAGGTGCCGCACGTTTCTCACATATGTGTAGCAGGTGCCTGTGACGAGAGTTTTGCACACCATACCATCAAAGAGACGGTGCTAAGGTTGGCCCCTGAAGGGCAAGCTGGTGGGCTTGTCTGGGCTTTTCGCCGGAGAGGTGTATAGAGGCGCCTGTGTCCGCTGACCTTCCCACAAATATGACACAGGTAATGTATCTTAGTTCATAGTGACAGAGGTTATGGTTGTCCATATACTGTGTGGCTCTTTATACATGAGTGTTATACTGTGTGGGAGACTGTGTGCAAATGAGGCTGAGAATTGGGGGGGGCAGCCTGAATGGAACCGCCATGCGTCATATTACTGGAGTCGCACCCATGCCGCCCCGTAACTAATGAACCCGGCATCCAGTGAAGCAGGACCAGTCCTGCATGGTGTTCAAGTTGACATGCCACACTTTCACTTCACCCTAGAGCAAACCACTGGTAGTGTACTCTGAGCCAAAAAATGACAACAAACACAGGTTGTGCCATCGCTACAGTGCTCACGTCATTTACCTGAAACAAAAGGATGGCAAGAAGGTGTGCAACTTGCAAGTCAGCGGTTTTCTTCCCCATGTTTCCTGTTATTTGGTCTTCCAAGACAGGTTGATGCAATGTTCATGCATTCCAATCCTTTCCCACGTGCTTTCCTATGCATCCTTATAGATGTCCTTATAGATGTGGCAAAAGTATACAGCTCAGAACGTACTGAAGAAATAGAACGTGGCTAAGTGAACACGGAGGTGAAGATTTTGAACCATGTTACATCTATTCCAATCACATACTTTCATTGTCAATGTAAGCTCTCATACTTTCACCGTCCAAAACCTGCCCAGAACATACTAATGATCTGTAATCAAGCAAACCTTCATTCCATGTCATGTCGGAAACACGCAGCACGGTGGGGGGGGAAACAACGCTGATGCTGCTTTCCCAACACTTGATGCCATCAGCACAACCTTTTCCCGAAAGCACATTGGCAGCACATCGACAGCACATTGGCAATAACATCTATAGATTGACAAGGCAGTGAAACATGGCAAGCCCGAAGAGCACATGCACACTTGAAATGCGACATCCACCAACATGTTTGCAACACATGCAAAACCCCCAGCCAAAAGAAAGAAAGAGTGCGCAGGAAAGCACTTCCCACAGAGCCCTCCACAAGAGAAGAAATTCAGCGGATACAGGATACACTAGGAAGGAACAACGTCCCCAACAGCCTATCAGGACCGGTTAACAGATCGTAACAGGCTATGGTGCACAACTCACGTTGCAGGCCACTTCTATGAAGCCATCTTCTTGTTCAACTCCTCAACAGCTCTCTCTGCCAATGGCGCCCATTGAGCAGCTGCGCTGAACTCTACTTGCATCCTTGAAGACAGAGCCCTGAGGAGCTGGACAATTCGCAAGACCATGAAAAACTCTTTCGGGAAACTGATGATGGCTGAGTCGTGCAGAGTGCCACCTGGCTCGAAAGGGGACCGAAACTCACCAGCGGTGTCAAAAAGGTCCCTGCCCTGCTTGGCACGGATGCCTGCATCATCTGTGCTCGTTCTAATTCCCATATGCAACATTGCTGCGCTGATTTCCTCGTCCGAACCCCTGCATTTGTGTTCTGAATGTTGCGCTTTGGTCCAGGGCGCCGCCTGCTGGTCGACTCATCTCAAGTGGTTGCCAACGGTGCCCACTGATTCCTGAAACAGGTCTAGAAAGAGAGGATCAGCCGAGAGGTCCGTGATGCACCCTTTATCAGTGGGAGTGTGGCAGCTGTGCATGCATTAGCAAACAGATAGAACGCTTTTCAAGTGCAAGCCGAATGACATACATTAACGAATCAATCAATGAGATCAGCAACCCGCAAAACACATAAGAACAGTGGGGTAACATGAGGAGACGTGAAGTGTGGGCCAGCTTCTACCAACTTACGTAAACCATAGAAGCGACAGACGTAGAAGCAGTAGTTACAGTGGAAATGAGATTCGGTCACAATTAAAGGTATTTGGTACTGCATGGAACTTAATCCGATGATTCACCGTGCACAACGGGTGATGCATCAAGACTGCACCACATGCAGAACCTGCATTGTGTAGACTGCGCATGCATCAAGTTCACATCCGCATCCTATGAACTTGAGCCGAGTCATCAGAGTGAGCAGAGTCATCACGAGTGAACCATGTAAACTTCAGCCGCGAGAAGAAAGGTCATGGCTCAACCAACTTTTCTTGCACTCAACCTTGTCTACTCTCTCTACTAGTGTTGAACATTGCGATGTATGCCGGTATCTCTGAATACACATATGAGTGGTGCTCAGCAACACTTCTCTAGCCTTCGACCATGTATCAGCCGATGATGTAACATTCGAACGGTCTTTACTGGCACAGCATCGGACTTTGAACCCAAATTCATGGACTTGACTAGTGAATGCTACAATCTGCGCGCAGTCATTGAACAACAACTATCCCGCCTTCGATGAGGGGGGGTAAACATGCGTCTTCCCGGTACGTTGCATGCCCATCCATACTACTGCGTACAACGAAGATCTCTGCCGGGGAAACAAACAATAGGTCAGCACAAGCTTGTATCAACTGGAGCGTACCCTACAAACTGGGTGACCCCAGAGTCTGTTTAGGGTCTTGCACCTTTACTGCCTTTTCGGCTCGTAAGCAAGCAGTTCTACTATTCAAGCACACCGAAGAGCAAAGAGGGAGGGGAGGGTGGGGAAGAGCAGGTCAGGGAGAGTTCAACACACTTTGCAAGGGCAATCACGAGGCGCGCCAGCAGTCTCCGCTGTTCGTCGCTGAGCTGCTTGGACTGGCCATAGTCGATGAGGCCCACGGCTCCGTTGGGCATCACAAGAATGTTGCCTGGGTGGCCATCAGCCTGGAAGAGGCCCGAGGACAGCATCATTGTGCCGTAGGCCTCTGCGGTCCTGCTTATGACCTTCATACACACATATGTTTACATATGTGAACATGCACACATATTTTAGCAACGCTGATTTAAAAAAAAAGCTAATCGGGAACCACGCCATACCCAAGAAGGGCTTCGGCCTCAGCACCTCCGAAGGGGTGGGACAGGGATTACGGTGTGTGTACGGAACGGTGTACAGTGGATCAGCACAGCATTCATCAGCAGCTTGGTGTAGATGAATGAATGCATCCTGGTTCTTTGAAGGCTTTTAGGGCATCAACACGTCCAGAAAATTGAACACACAAATCTGAAAGAGAGCGTGAAGAGAAAAAGCATCAGTTGCATGTTTGCTATCGAACAAAATAAGTTCACATTTTGTCAACGTTTCAAGTTTAAACCTTCCCTTTCTCAATCTAGGAGGCAGTGAAGTGAATGGGCAAGAACCGGAATAAGTCACCATGTCCATAGCAACACCGCGAGCGACATAACCAGCAATATTACTGATGACTCCAAGGAAAAAAAACAGCTCATTAAAAACCCTGGGTATTTCATGGTTTCCAATGAGCCTTCGTTGGCCACACATTCACCTCCACCACTGTTGGCTACACTGTGATATGAATTCAAACAGCACATCATTGAAAAGGTAACCGCACACCATCTTGGAAGCCATTTTGCGACGCTCCACACGTATGCTCATCGCACGGTCCTGCAGCTGGTTCAGTGGCATGCCGTCTAGGAAGCTCATGACCAGCAGCCGGTCTGTGACGAGGCCTGGCACGCTGCGTGGCACTACCACCTTGGCCCTCAGGTGCTTCAGGTTCTCAAAAGTTCGGTCCATCACTCTCGCCTCCCTGCATGTCAGGGATATAGTTAAGGAATGGGGAAATACTAATCGTGTTAGAGAAATACTTTAAAGTATACATGTTTGGGGGTGTTGCATGTAACAATTCATGGGTTTCCGGGGTGACCACGATAGAAGTTATTTAATTTGGCTGACAGTGGCTGACAAGTTGTCAGTAACAATACCCCTGCTGCACGTTCTGAGACATGGCTCAATTTCCAGACCATCCATTGACGATGGAATTAATGCAGGCCAAATGAATGCATCCAAAATTCAAGCACGACAATGTCTGGCACATCTCACAGGCCGATAGCATGGCGACCCACTCTTGCAAACCGGAAAGACATGAAACAGGCACGCACCCAGCCAGCTACAAAAGACCAAGACGAATTTGCGCAACGAATAAATTAATACATAAAAGACTTCAGCATGCAAAGTCTGCACCTCTTGAAGTTGAACTCCAGCTGCACTTGTGCACTCAACTCATCGACAGCAGACACAAAATCAAACTTGGCAATCTCGCTCCAGGTAAGTAGCCTTGCCAGCAGCCTCAGATTCACCAGATCCTGTGTGAAGAGACCTACAAAAGAAACATGAATAGCCTGTGAATGGAAGCTACTGACAAGCTGGAAAGGCTACATCGTACAGCAAACCGGAACGATGGTGAATAGGCATGAACCCAAATAGCCAAAAGCAACACAAAATATAAGCCGGAAAGGCAATAGACGCGCAATAACTACAAAACCTCAAACCAACTGACACAAACACAACCATTTCACTCGAATGGCACAACATCACCATCACAGTAACAGTCAACCATTCTACATGTTTTGGGCGGCAGGGGAGGAGAGGTGGTGAAGGGTGGGCGGGTGGGCAGGATGTTCTTCCAGAGGGAAAGGAAGAGGAACATGTTGATCATAGCCAGTCTACTTTAACCACTGGACATCTGAGCTAAAATTAGGCTGGCTATGTTCAACAAACGAAGAGTCCCAGAGGTCTCTGGTTCGATTCCGCTGTTGGGGTTTCATGTAACATGAAGAGCTCCATGAGCAGAGGCAGCATCAGGATGTGAGGTAACAACTAGGGCATGACAGGATAATGTCACAAGTTCATCATTCGAATCCACTCATCATCATTCATGCAAGAATCTTGCACTGCGCTTGTTGGATCAGGAGTAAGAAGCGCTCACCTTGGGCGTCTGGATACTGAACCTTGACTGCCACGGTGCCGTCTCTGGGAGAAATGGATTTCGCGTTTGCCCTCCTCACTGCGGCTATCACTCGGGCACTGTGGTCCTCTACCTCTGTACCCCCTGCACATGTGCGCCGTCATCATATAGCATCCTTACTCACTTCTGTGTCATTTGTCCACCCGGGGTTCGGTTCGGTTGCGCTCACCCCCGGAGGTGGGGGGGGGGGGGTTGGTGATGTGGTGATACAACAAATCTGTCAGAAGGCAGAAATAATCAGGGTTGCAGAATTGGCGTATGAATCGGGCTGAAATAATAGTACTCAAACTATCATCCGAACACCCCGGAAAGACAGTAAAGAGGCACAAACTCCAATATCCAATTGAGCCATGCTAGTACTACAGCACGAGGCAGGAATTGATCGGGATACGAGACTTGGGTTGAATAATCGGCTCAAGAATGCAGCAGTATGAAACGTACTGCTGCTACAGCAGGATGCAGGCAGCCACACAGAATCTCCTGACACCAGGCTGGCTAAAGACGTCTCCGTGTTGAGTTTGTTGCTCGTGTGAAGTTGCTCCAGGCTTATCCCGTTCTGGTTCGCAATGCTCCAAGCTGAGTCACCATGATTCACAGTGTGAACACATGCAGGGGAACTAGGAGCTTCGGGCTTTGCAATGAGTCTGTTGAGTAGGCCCCTGGTGGCTCTGAAGGGGCTGCTGAAGAGGCGCACAGGTGCAGGTGCAAGTGCTTCATAGCGTCGCAGCTTGGCTTTGTGAACCTGAACGGCAGTCATGCGTTGCTGTCACCGCAAAATGCACTGGATAATTCTTCCTTGATGACGTAGTTGACAGCTCAATGTGTGGTTTCACGCATTCGTTAGGTGGTTTATAACCTAGCTATGACGAGGATGAAGTTGTTGAAGGACAGGCTCCTCTCAGGGGGCCAAGAGCCTGGCGAGTGTTGCTGATGGCACCGTTCGGGTGTGTTTGGATGCACTGCCCATTTGCATCTAACGCTGTTCAAATGAAATGAAAAAATGGGGATGCCGTGTTTTCTGTGCGCTGGTGGTGGTTTCGACGGTGGCGGTCTTGTCATGCAAACTCCAAATTAAAATGTTGCAGCCTAACTTGCATGTGCAAGAGCGAGTCACTGTTTTTTCTAGATGCCGGGAACGGAAAGAGCAGGAAGCATTTTTTTTTGTGATCCTGCTATAGCGCCTTTGGTTATGTCTACGTTTGGGAAGTTGGGTGCTTCCGGTGAAGGTTATTTGCAGAATGTTGATGCTGCACCAATACAAGTTGCGTGTTCCACCTGTTCTGTCGAAGATCTGAGGCTATGTGCTTCTAGACAATGAATCAGTTGCCCTGTAGCAATTCGGCAGCAAATGCCTTATGCGGTGTTTTTTGGAAAGCAGCCAGACCTGTGCAATCGAGGCAGACCCAAGGGGATTGTCCAGATCGATCCATTCAAACACATCAGACAGAGCAGCCACCTTCAGCTCGCGTAGAATGAGGTCCTTTGTCTCACAGGGTGACATGGGTGGGACTTTATCCTGGAGTTTGCGTAGGTATGCACAGATGCCCTCAGGAACAACATCACTTCTTGCCCCAATCAACTGCCCAGCCTGTATTTGCAGCACAGAAACCAGCCTCACGGTAGGAAAGCATGCGAATAACGATATCTCGTATCACTTGGCTGAAGGTAATGTGTGAAGCTGTACCACTGCGCAGGAGTAGGCGATGTGAATGTACAGTGTGCCACACCTTGAGTAAGAGGCCTCTCATATCAACACACACGTTGTGCATATCCTGGCCAACATTATTGTAATACACCTCCCAGTGCTCAGCTTGAATCGATTCCTCGCTCTCCCCACGAAACCTCAGGTACCCTGCCTGGACTTGAGCTACTTGGTACCCGATGAAGATGCCACAGACTCTCCGCCAAAAATCTGCGGTTCGCCACAAGATCCTATGTGCAGGTGGAGATTCCTGGATCCCACTGGTCGTGTGATCAACCGCAGTATCCGGTTTCCAACCCATACCAAACGTGCCAGCAGTACTGCTTTCAAACAATCACATCTACGCAAGGACCAAGAGCAAGAACTTCCTGTGGTTTATGAATCTGGGACGGTCGACTTGACCAAATAGGTAAGAGAAGCTTCACGTTATCACACTCATAAAACACGGCATCACTTTGTAGAATGTGTGTGGTGACAGCAGACGAACAGTAGACGACTACCACATGTGCCTGGAACAAGAGAAGGCGACTCGATGATACTCTAGAAGGTTAGGCTGATTAAACTATTTGGTTGGTTCGTGCTGAATGATGTGCGAACACATCCATTTGTCGGGTATCCGTCGGGATACAAGGCCAGGGGATAGAAGACATGCTTCAACAAACTGAATCAACGACAATCGCACCCCATATTCAGCTATATTGTTACGGAATAAATGGTGGAAAGCTGATGCAGAATCTCTGTGTACTGCATGCAGCTGCATAGTATACTGAATGTGTTCATCAAAACATGCATGTTCTGCTGGACATCGAATGAAGGGAAGGGCTACACGTACGTGTCTGCCGGTGATTTTTCATTTGCATAAGAGAAGACCTCAGCTTTCATAGTGCATGTTCGTTCAGCAGAATAGTGATTGTGCGCAGCCGGTACCTAAAGACTCGAACCCTCTTGACATACGGTTGTAGTAACGCACGCGTACCTTGTGCAATGCTGAAGGGATAAAGTGATGTGTAAATTATGTTTCTGGTTTTCATCAAGCAGCAACACAAGCTGCGCCGGATGCTGTTGAGCTTGTGATGATGCCAGCGGATCGGTTTTAGGTGCGGAGAGACACACCAGGGTGCCAGGATCTGACAGGACAGAAGTTATATCCCAGCAGGTTGATGCGAAGCTGCTACGAGGAACAGAGTAAAGCAGGAACCTGTGTGCATTGAGGTGCTCTCTCGCACCTGCAAGTCTTGGATACAGAGACCATTCTTCAACATATTCATTTGGCAGTCACAGACTGCTAATATACTTACAGTACGAACATAACTTTTGCACGCCATTCATGTTGTTGGCCATGTGAGATTGTTCAGAAGAACACCCCCGGTCGCACAGGTCACGTTTGTACACTACCAAGCACGTGAAAATATCAATTGCGTACAGCTTGGCATATCTTTCTGGTGCTCGCAGCTGAATTATGCTAGTCCGAGTTCACGTTCTTCGCAGGTTCAGAGTGTCATCCACTGTTGATGCATCTATTGCTGATCTAGTCCTGTTTTCAGATGGGAACGTATCTGAGCACTCCAAAGACGGACAAGGAGACGGAGTTCGGGCACGGTGAGAACTTGAGCTATGGCATGTGTGGGATGCAAGGCTGGCGTAGGACTATGGAAGATGCCCACATTTGTGCGGCAAGGTTGCATGATCGCGATGATACATCCTTGTTCGGAGTGTTCGACGGGCACGGGGGAGCCGAGGTTGCACAATTTTGTGCAAAGTACTTCGTCAGAGAGCTGGTTGCCTCTGAGAGTTTCCAAGTGGGGGACTTTGACAGTGCCCTGAAGAAAGGGTTTCACAAGATGGATGCCATGCTTAGTGATGAGTCTTACACGGGAGCCATAGCAACACTAAAGGCAGTGCCTGACAACACTGAAGAACGAAGAGCTGATGGTGATGCAGAAGACGACCATTCCATCGTGAATCAGTTGCGAGAATTCAAGCGCATGGTAATCCAGAGTCAGGTTTCAGATTCGCATCTGAACGCAGGATGCACGGCCATTGTAGCTTTGAAGTGTCGCAACACTCTTCATGTTGCGAATGCAGGAGACTCTCGGGGGGTGCTGTGTCGAGCAGGCAACACCATACCTCTCTCTTTCGACCACAAACCAATGAACAACACAGAGAGAGAGCGAATTGAAGCTGCGGGTGGGACAGTGACCAATGCCGGGGGTGTTCCGAGGGTAAATGGGAACCTTAATCTTTCCCGAGCGATTGGGGATCTCAAGTACAAGAGCAACAAAGACCTTCCTCCAGAGGCACAGATCATCACAGCACATCCAGATGTTCGAGTGTTTGAGCTGTCGAGCGAGGATGAGTTCTTCCTGTTGGCTTGTGATGGTGTGTGGGATGTGATGACAAATGAGGAAGCAGTGGCGTTTGTTGCGCGCCGCCTGGAGATGGGTTTGAAACCGTTTGAAGTTGCCAGTCAGCTTATAGATCATTGCCTTGCTGAGGATCCAAAGCTTGCATGTGGGGTAGGCTGTGACAACATGACGTCGATAGTTGTGGTCCTGAATCATAGTTCAAAACCCAGCATGGTCAGCAGCTGAGTTCGTCTTTGTAACAGGCAATACGT
Organism: Ulvella scutata; assembly: GCA_032359135.1. NCBI lineage: Eukaryota > Viridiplantae > Chlorophyta > Ulvophyceae > Ulvales > Ulvellaceae > Ulvella > Ulvella scutata. Next base: position 26,651 of record JAUMHD010027525.1, read on the forward strand.
ATACAAGGCTTCAGATGCTCTCCTCTGCGCCATGTCCTGCTCAGTACTGAAGGCGCATTCGATTCCTTTCAACATATACTGAACTGGGGGCAAAAAGTGCAAAGGACCACAAGCATCAACCGACCTCGTGTTCGGTTTAAAAAACACATTCACAACAGAACTCGCACACGTGCAGAACCAAAGCAACTAGCACCGCCGAACCAGCACACTCACAAAACGCCAACCGGAACCAGAAGCACCACATGCAGTGTCTGCACACAAGCAGCATGTGTTGGCACCACAACTTCCACAGGCACATCGCAGAGCATACTGCCCACCGCCACTGGTGAGGTGCCACCAAGGGAAGCCTGTCACTGTCACCGGCAGGCCTGTGCACTCCTTGTGTATGTGCTGATGCCGCTGCAACCACTACGCGCACAGTAGCAGCGCTGATGGCGAGCAACACAGAGGAAGCTGCATTCTCAACCCTCGCGACCAGGCGCATACATTTGTCTGGTATCATCTGAACACTTTTCAGTGGCATACTTTTTTGCAAGATCGACAGACTTTTACTCACGAGGTGCATGCACCTGGCTTCATTTCAAGGCCACAAGGCGCTTAATTAGCAAGTAATCAAATGCGCGCTCCAAGGTGACTAGTAAAAGACCAGACATCGCACAGGAACGGTTCCCTCCCAAGCCCCCCCCCCCCCCGCTGCCCCCCCAGCGTCAGCCACCTCCCCTGCTAGCCCTCCTTGGGTATGGTGTTTCTGATTAGCTTGTTCTTTTGTTCTACACCTGTGTCGCTTCACCACTCCGCTTTCCACCCGTTCTTGAGATACAACTGAGACGCGTAGTGCGACATGTCTGAGTGGTCAGCGACGTTGGTTGTGTAACACTACCGCTTCCCAACTGATACCTTACTTGCCCCCCGCGTTGCTTGCCTCTACTTGGCCCGTTTAACCCTACCCCCCAGCCCTGCCGCCGTGGCTCCATGGACCCTCACCGCCGCCGCTGTCTTCCACCTACCCCTTGCCAGAACTGTCCCCGGCACCACCGCCTCTCCCTTCGGCCCAACCCCCTCTGTACTCCCTCTCTCCCACACCCCTCCCAACCCCCACTGCCCCCCCCATCGTGCAACCACAAGAACATCACTAGCTGTACAGCAGGGAGGATGGACTGACGAATTCGCGCACACTTTGAATAAACACCAAGCAACAACAAATTCGGTCGCCACGCCAGGCTCTGCATCCTGACGTATCGACAGTCGGCCTTCCGATCATCCCTTCTGGCCCCCCCCTGGCTTGTAGCGTTGCTCCCACCTCCCACGGCCCTCGCCCTCTCTGCGTCGCCCCCTCCCTCCAGGTGCCGCCTCCCCCCTTTCCTCCCCCCTTACGCACCCCCCTTTCGCCGGCGCCCCCGGCTTCCAGCGGCTGCTCCTTGCTGCCAATTGCTGGCGGCCAGCCTGCCGGCGGGCGCCGTCCGCGGCAACCCCGGCGCCCTGCCCCTGTGGACCATGTCCGGGTCCCCTTGACCCTGTTGTCTTGTGTTCTATTCTTGCAGTGCTGTTGGTCTGTGCTGCCTGTGTGCAGGTGCATGGCACTGTTGCTCGATGCGCATAGTGCTGTCTGCTCTGCCTGGGTCCGCCTTGTGTGCCGTGCATTGATCACCAGTGTCACTTACTTAGATAGAACAAATATGAATATTTGGGACTGTTTCTTAGGTATATGAGCTGACAAACTAATCGACACTGATGATCACTGGTGCCGCACGCGTGTATTTGTGCGTGCTGTGCGTATAGTGCTTCCGTGGCTACCTTCTCAGATAGATGCTCCTCTGCACTCTGTGAAACTGATATCGACAGTAGCGCAGTACTGAGCCTCTGCACGTTGTGAAACCTCTGCACGTTGTACCTCTGCGCTAGTGTACCGCAGCACTGCCCATGTGTCACCCTCCCCATCCCCTCGCAGGCCCCTCTGTTTTGCGCTGCCTCCCCCAGCTCCTGTATCCCTCACCCTCATGCCGTTGACCCCTCCCCCCAGCTTCCGCCTTGGCATTCCCTTCTTGGCTCCTTTCGCCATGCATGGTGCGCCGGGCTTGCAACAACTGCTCCATTACACTTCATCGCATACAGATCTTGGATGCGCATTCAATACAATACACTGGACAAGATCAATGACAAGAAAGTAATCAATCCAATGTTCTCAAATGTATAAACCTGAACAAATCTGCTGAATTTGAATATGAATCTGCTCCACACACCTCTTTCTGCCTCATAATACAGCTAATCAACGCTCCAGACCATTAAGGGCTGATGTGGCTATTCCACGGCATGTACAGTATCATACTTGCGATCATACACTGTGGAGTCACGGCCCCCTCACCCTGTATCAATCACCCAAACTGATCCAACATTCTACCACGCTCACACTGTGAGTGAGACCACGCTGACACTGATGCAGAAGACGGCAGGGGCTTGTGTGCACCGCCTTCTGCGGGCCCCCACGCAGCGACAACCTCCTAAACGCATGTTCTAGAAACGCATGTTCTAGAAAGAAAATCTGGACATCTTTCTGTCTGCAAGCATAATCACCTCTGACAATACTGCATGTTACCTTTCCATCCTCCCCTTTGCTGTGTGATCGACCTAACTTCTGTCTGTACGAACGTCAAGGCACTGTCACACGGCCACAGTCCTGCTTCACCCGTGTCCCGACACTGTACACCATTTTCTTGATTCTATCTGCCCCCCATCCTCCGGACTCTCTGTTGTGTGACTGCCAATGACAATGGGGGCGACTTCTCTGCTGTGTCACTGCCATCTCCCTGCCTGGACCGCCCGCCACTACTCTGCTGCCTTCAATGTGTGATCATGCATCACCAGCGCTGTAATCTATCTACCTGCATGCAGGTAGACAGATTAGAAACATATAATCCAGCTGCATTACATATTTCAGTGGCCATGCATTGACGTCGTACAGGGGTAATCGGACGCAATGCCATGGACCCAGCAAGGGTTCAGGCACCGAGCACCCGCAAAGCAGTGGGAAAGGGCAAAAAAGCTTTGCATACGCAGTGCTATGATACCTGTAGCGGTGCTATGATACCTGTAGCGGTGCTATGATACCTGTAGCGGTGCTATGATACCTGTAGCAGTGCTACGAGCCACGTGGCCAGGGAAGTGGCAGGAGAATGGCTGCGAGGGCCGATACACACTGCTAAGCGTTACTCACCGGAAAGGTAGTAAATAGGCACGAACCCAAATAGCTGATACACACTTGCACAGTATTAAACGTGTGTCGGGTAAAAAAACATATTCACCGACCCGACAGCGAACTAATCTTACAAACCAGAAAGGTAGTGAATAGGCATGAACCCAAATAGCCGAAAGCAACTAACACAAAACATCCACCACTTCACTCGATTGGCACAACAGCAACATCACGAAAGTCTTTGCCAGCACTCTCAGCCAAACTACCAACCCGACAGCAATGCATAAAAAAAAAGCTGATCGGGAACCACGCCATACCCAAGAAGGGCCAAGTAAAGTAAAGTATGCGGGGAGAAATAATCAGCACTGGTTGCACCAGTGAGCATGGTACGTCAAACAAGGCATACAGGTGGTTGGTTTCTTGGTTGGTAAGCATACCTAAGAAAAGCATCCGAAAACCCTGTGAAATATGCTTCTTTTCGGCAACGGGCGAGGGCCTTGATTCGCAAACACCACTGGTTTGGCTCTCACAGCTTCGGTGCTCAATACTTTGGTGCCCACTGCTATGTCTGCTCCCTTTGAGTCACTGTCCCTGCTGCCTGCTTTTAAACTCTTGTCATCTGAAAATCCTGATACCGTTGCCGCATGCACGTAGCTTGAATCTGCACTGTCTGTGACGCTGTGTACTGGCAACGCCTGTACATCCTTGTTGTCTGCGTGGTCTTTGGACTGGTCACCCGGGCCCGTGAATGTGGGTGGCCAGGAGGGCTGCCTGCAGTCTATGCGAGGAGCTACCAAGTCTTTTTCAGACGCAGCCAGGTCATGAACTTTTCCTTTCTGTATGAGGCTCTTGAGTTGAATGTCTGGGCCGCGAAACGACGTCACATCTGAGATCCCAAAGGACACAGCTTCGGAGGCCGCGGTGGGTCGAATCGTTGAATCACAATCGTGTGCCACTGCTGCTTGCTGCAGCATCGCCGCACATTGTGCTTCAAGATCCTTGAATTCGAGCGTAGAATCTCCATGCTCGGACTGTGCTGTTGCGTCCTTCTTGGGGTTTTTGCCTTCGAAGCCCGCTAGCGCTGTGGCTGCCTTGACAAAAAACGACCCAGTCCCATCGTCCAAGAAATCGGTGGTGTTCAATGCACCTGAATCCGGCAGCGTTTCGTAGGGAGATATATGCGATGTGTTCACCCTGGAGCTAGAAGGCGGAGTGAACTCAGTGCTGCCTGGTCTGGACATGTTGGGTCGGAAGTGAGGCTCGAAGTCTGGAGGAACGTAAACATGCCCTGCTGCTGTTCTGCGAGCAAGGGACGACTGAGGGATAGATATCCCAGCCATTGTGCTCACTGGAGGCAATGCTGCTGCTCAAAGATGAGCACCAAGTCCTCTCTGGTGAGCAGTGCTTGCCTGAAGGTCCCTTTACCTGCACGCAATGAAAGCAGGTGATGAAACAAAGATTCTGCAAGCACAACACATGTATTGTCTTTTCTAGCAAATGGTGGAGCACTTGAACCTGGCAACCATGGCCATGGCTGTGTGATTTGCAGCCTGATTTGCGTACCGGGATGGCTGATAGGCATGAAACAAGACTTAAGATTGAACTATCAATCTGATGTCTGGTCCTGATGCTTAGGGCGATCTGGGGACGCTCAACTTCAGTTGCAGATGGGAGGTATATCTCGATCGTGTGCGAGCTCAGCATTACAGAAATACATGGAATAGAGGCAGACAACAGTGAGAACAGTTATGACCACGGTGTAGTAACGTGTCGTTCTCTGTGGCGCGGGATTCCGTATTGTGCAGTGGAAGGTGAAGGGATATGTGCACATGTGCACAGCGACCCAACGCGTAAACGTGGAAATTGCAGCTACAGGAACACCATAACTGTCTACAACACGCTTCCACGCGTAGTCTGACAGCTACTTCACTTCCTTAACGCTGTGCTTGAAGCCCGCAGATAGCCAGTCAAAGTTGGATCAGACGACTGGGCATTCACTGAGCAGACACCGCTGCCAGAGCACGCAAGGCCACGTCACAAATTGCAAGCCATATCCTCTGAAATTTGTAGAGGAAGCGGGCTCTGTCTGAAAAGGGCGAAGCAAAAATCCCAGGATGTGTGCGCTTATTGATAATCATGATACATATATAGCACTGGAACGCACCAGAATTCACACACGCCACTCCGAGATACTAATTATTACGATGCAGCCTGCTGTTATATAGGTCAGAAGTGGTCAGATGACGGGTTGTGGGCAAGTCTGTTTACGTATGGTACTCAAGCAACTGCAGTCGCCTAAACCAATTGCAAGAAATAGAAAGCAACGTACACCTGTGCGGAACAACGCAACTGATGCGCGTTACTTCGAGACACTACATTGCAAGACAATCGATGTCAGCGTGTATCTGAGGCGTCCCAGGACCGTGAGAGGCCTCCGCGCGTTCTCACAATTGTGCACGATCGTTCTCGTGATGCATGATGCGGATGAGTTGACCCACATGTGAGATGACTAGACATCCAAATTCGGCCACGCGTGGCCACCTCCCCAACAGGCCATATCAACAGACAATCGGGAGTCCCGATTCGGGACACGAGTTGTTCAGGATGCACACTACAGGTGGTGTGTCTTGCACAGGTGGCCACGTGAAGTGCAGGCGATATTCCATATGCATCACAATGACGTCAGCTGGAGAGCATGCTCGTGCAGAAGCCCACCATGCCAACCTGTAGTTGACAAATCTCAAGAAGCCGGGGAGGTTCATGAACGACATCCGGCAGCGTGACGGTCTACTTGCCACCAGATGACAGACGATGACCTCATTGGCCCTGACGTCTGTGGGTTGTGCACACTTGGAACACAGGTGTGACTCGTTTCAGACGAGAAACGGGCATAATCTAATGAAATGCAGCTTTC
>JAUMHD010027536.1:0-33804 GCA_032359135.1 Ulvella scutata
GGGGGGGGGGGGGGGGGGGGGGGGTTGGATTCCCTTGTTAGCATCAATTGAAACTGCAATACTGCTGGTATATTTGAATTGAGATGAAGCTGCACAGGTGTGCGAAGACGAGGCATCATCGATGGACGATGACGTGTCCACTGAGGCAGACGATGGGGAGTGCTCAGCGTCCCACGGTAGTTCCTCGCACAGTAGTTGCCAGGTACTCTCCGCACACCATCCAAACACTGCTTTGGTGTGCTATGCTATGCTGTGCTGTGCTGTGATGAGTACTATAATCATGCCCGGTTTATCGAAGCACCGGTTTATCGGTTTATCGAAGCACTTTATCAGCCTGTTCAGCACTAACTACTGTAAATGCCTTCCAGTTCTGAATTACCACCTTTTGATTTGTCCTTTCCGTACACCTTGGTATTAAAATGTTGTTGCATTGACGCAACCCCCTATTATCAACAAGGCTGTTCAACAAATGAACAGTTCTCACTGTAGTAGCTGATAAACGGAATGGTTCTGAATATGCATGACCAAACGTATCCAAAGTCGAGAAACTTAAAGTATCCACCACAGCAGCTCCACATCGATGGCCTTTACCAGCAACCAGTTCTTTTCCGAAATTTGCCAAATCTGTCATGCATCACGAGCTGATACTTTTTGCTCAAAAAAAGATTCGTCATGGAAGTGATGGAGTTGCAGGGGGACAAGTCGATGCGTGGGGACGACTTTCCATCAGACAACTACGATGCACTGCGCCTGTTGTATGCTTCTGAGGACGGCAGCGCTGCTGTTCTCTCACCTGCCCCCTCGCAGGTGGCAGAGGGGTCTTGCAAGATCGCAGATCACCCCCAGCATTTACTGCCCTCAGTTTCAGTAGGGCCACAAACACCCTTCACCCCCATAAAAGCTCGCAACCGAGGCACTTGGCATACTTCCGCAGTGTCTGCCCCACTACAAAGTTCCAACATCGCCAACCAGCTGGAGCTGAACATCTTGACAACCTCAGCTATCCACTCGCAGCACATGCTATTACGTGCCCACTGCCCGCAGAGCAGGTTTCCTCGGGTGAGCAGCCGCTCATGCCACGGGCCACAGCCGCAGACTTCGCTCCACTGATCGACCTCTCTTCTGAGGTTGATGGGGTGCTGGGCAGGGGGGTGTCCACTGTCAGTTCCGAAGGATACCCAGACTTTGGTTCTTGGTTGTGTGGCACAGGTGAAGCATTCACTGCCCTTGAGACGGAGCTGTCCAGAGGCCCGTATGTGGCCTTTCATGAAGAAGCGTTTACAGGGACCACTGAATGTGTTGCTGTGTCTTTGGGGTGTGCTTCCTTCTCTGTTGCGTGCGTCTGTATGTTGACTGAAATGCCCCACTGCCTTACTATGTTTCTTGCGCACTCTACGCAAAGGAGGGGTTTTTATTGTTTCGTGTTTCGGCACAACATAGCTGGTCTACTTTAACCACTGGACATCTGGGCTCAGATGTCCAATGGGTAATGTTGACTGGGTTTGTTCAACACACTGCTTTTCGTGCGCAAGCGCCGGTCTTGGACAGTGGGAGAATACAGTGAAGAGAAACCTGCACTGTTTCGCGCTTCTGTGTGCAGCGACAGTCGAACACCCTGTATAGTGCAGCAAACAGTCGGGAAGTGTTGTAGTATGTGTTGATGTAATCAAGGTCCCTGACCACTGAGACATGTAGCGCTACATGTCTCAGTGGTCAGACACCTTGATCACATGAACAGTATGTCATGTTCATCATTTCTCATGCAAGCAGTTTGTTCAATACATGAAATGGCTTCAGTCCTTAGCCCAACTGCTGTCCAGTCCCTGAGACTGAAACCCTTCTTGGTTTGGCTTAGCGACCAGTCAGGGTTGCTTTTGCGTTGATCAAAGCGATTATAGCAACATGCATGCAGATCATGCAGGGCATTCGATGGGTGGGGCTTCGACGTGGACGAGTCACTTACCGGGGCAGAGCTAATTGATGAGCCAAGCTTGCGACGGCGGTGCAAGCGGCAGGATGTGTACCACAAGGCTGTATCAGCGTTTCCTGGCCAGCTGTCCAACGAATGTTCCGCAAGAGTAGGTCAGCGTTCCAGAGGGCTGCAAGCAGCGCAGACCCGGCAATGACTCGCCGCATTCGCGCCCTCAGGAAGTGACGCGTGTTTGCCTCACATATGGCGTAACAGAAGGAAGGTTGCATGTGGATTACAGAGCAAATGTTTCGACACGGTGTGGGCACCGTTTCAAAGTCAGATTGTGAGGTGGGTTTGGTGGAATTGATCCGCTTTGCTTCGGTTTGCTGTGGGTTTGTTTGTTTTGCTTTGGAATGCTTTCAGGTTCTGGTTGTAGATGGTTTGATGCAGGGAGTATTTGAGGAGGGGGGTGCTGCGCCGATGTCACATGGTCTCTCTGATGGTGAGGAAAGAAATATGCTATGAAGAAAAATGTTTGGATTCGTGCTTTCGGGTTAAGTGATGGGAAAGGTTGCATGCATGCGCGAAGAAGCTTCTCACATATGCGAAACTTAGTGTTGCCAAAACTGTGTTGAATATCATGTTGTTGTATGGGCCATGATAATGATGAGACATTGTATAAACCTTTGTAACGTTTCGTTGTACGTAGTGTGCATGCCACATGCATGCAGGAGAAGGTTCAATCAAGGGGATGTGCAGATATACTGTATCTCATCCGGATTAACAGCATTGTAATTTTCGCTTGCTAGTGTACTCCACTTTGACGATGTACTGGTAAAGTTCAGTTGGATGCTTTCCGAGTGCACATTGCATTGACATGCATGAAATGCATGCATTGAATGACTTCACTCTTAAGAGATCTTGACACAAATCAGCCCTGTTGGTTGTGACAATTTTGTCAGTTTGTGATACTTTTGAACTGTTTTGGTAGGCTAAAGTGAGAAAACAGTATATAATGTGACATGCATGCATGCAGTCACCTTGTGTATGTAAAGAAGACAAGACGTTGTTTACGAACCAGAAAATGTTCCTCGCAATCTGGTTACCCCTGGGCTGCCTCCATTGCAGGCTTCCCCTGGGTGGTTGTCTTTCGGGCTTCCTTTATGGTCGCTTAGACCGCATGGAATGCTCTGTGATGGTACGCCATTGTGATGGCCACGCTTGATGGTGAAGGATTTTTACCCTGCCGGTGTGTAGATCTATACGTTTTAGAAGGTGTGTATCGAGAAATTGTTTTGGAAAATGCGTCTCAAGGACATTTAGGCTGCTGGGGCCGTCTGAGGCACTGCACTGGATCGCCGGAAGTGGCTACTGGGGCCGCTGGAGGCACTGCACTGGATCGCCGGAAGCCGCTACTGGGGCCGCTTGAGGCACTGCACTGGGTCGCCGGAAGTGGCTACTGGGGCCGCTGGAGGAACTGCACTGGGTCGCCGGCAGTGGCTACTGGGGACGCTTGAGGCACTGCACTGGGTCGCCGGAAGTGGCTACTGGGGCCGCTGGAGGCACTGCACTGGGTCGCCGGAAGTGGCTACTGGGACCGCTTGAGGCACTGTACTGGGTCGCCGGAAGTGGCTACTGGGGCCGCTTGAGGCACTGTACTGGATCACAGGAAGTGGCTACTGGGGCCGCTTGAGGCAATTCCCTGCTTCACCGGAAGTGGCTACAGGCGCAGCTTGAGGCACTACCCTGCATCGCCGTAAGTGGCTACTGGGGTGGTGGACGTCGTCAGGTCATTGCCAAGTAATTGATAAGGGTTACACCAAGACACATGCAGTGACAGCAAGCTGCACAATTGGCGATACCAGTGTACAGGGCGACTGATAGCACTCTCTGTGGTAGCCTCAGTCGCATAGCCTCTCAGTGATAGCCTCTCAGTGGTCATAGGTGTTGGTTTCACAGCACACTAGTTGGACTGGATTCAAAGTACTGAGGGTCTGAAGTTAGCCGCCTTGCGCACCTGGAAGATAGCACCACGTCCAGGGTCTTCCCAGCCACCTGTAGCCACCCCCATGGTGAGGTTCGAAGCTTCTAGAACCGAAAGAGCAGGCCCGCCGCGTACCTAGGACCTGCGGGTGTCACGTCATTTGTGGATCTCGGCATATGCGTCATTTCAACTGGCAGATGACGAGGCAGGCCGTAGTGAATGAGTTTCTTGATGTGGATGCGAAGCAGCGCTCAAGATTTCAGCGCTGTGTGTTCGGTCTACAGCGCGCAGCACCGCTAAACATTGCAACCTTAAGGCGGAGGTTCTGAACGAAGAATTTGACTGCGCGGTCGACGCAAGCGCACTGCGGTTGGTGATGCTACGTAGCCCAATTCCAGGGGCACGCTGCGAAAGCATGTTAGAAAACTAGGGTCATTCCAGATTCAGATTTGACGCATCATATAAAAGAATCATGCGAAACATGTGTACTGGGTGTGGTCGTTGCCTATAGGCAGAACCTGCTGTTGCAGATCTAGGTTTTGCTAATGGATCCCATGCATAGCACTGCTCCGGATCCCTATGTCACGTCGCTGTCCCGGATGAATGACGCGACCGTCTTGTGACGTTATAGTCCACGCCCGTTCGAAATTTGAAAGGGAGAATGCAGGCAGCAACACGTCACATACAGCAAGGGCTCACAGAGAAGATACACCTGTGTAGTACGGACATCGTGAAGGTGCATGCTCTTGAATATCGTGTTCGACGAAGTGCAATGCGGACCTGCCATGCTGGGTGCATGCATGGCGTTGTGGAGTTACATGTAATTACAGCGCGCTACGGTGTCGTCTTCCTCGCTCAGAGACCGGATGGAGCTACATACTAGCGTGTGTCGTTGTATCTGTACAGTGGCAACCTCAATAGACGAAGGGCCGCGGAAAGCACGTGCGGAAAATAATGCACAGGTATGTTGTTCTCTAGCTCCTAGTTCAGCCGTGTGTTGGTATAGATGTTCTTGCGCTCAGTTAGGAGCCATTGCAAGGCTATCCCGAGCACAAAGTTTGTCACATTCAACAAATGTTCAGATTTAATTCATGTTTGCCTTCTCTTGAGTCTGTGAGTGGCCACAACACGTACGTTTTTCCGCCAGTCAATGTTTGGTGTTTGTGTAGCAAGTACATGCAATATAGAAAGGCTATAACCCGACAGTAACGAATAAAGAAAACATATTTCATACTGCTTGATGTTTTGCAGATGATTGCGTGCTGCTATCGTTCCTTCCCGAGGCGTGAAGCGATTCCGCAGCAGTGGCCTATGTGGATCCGACTCGTAGCCATCGCTTTGAGCCTACAATCGCTGCAATGGATCGCACAGGCGCAAGAGATTGTCACCCAAAGCTCCATGAATGCTGGGGCTAGCACGATGGTGATTGAGCCGAACGGGTGCCACATAGTCAAGCTAGGTGGCGACGACAGTGACCTGATCTCAGGGAAAGGATACTACATCCAGCACCGCTTCATCACCAACAAGATCGCGTCACTTTTGAATAGCACTAGTTACGCAGCTGTGGAGGAGCAGGCGAGGATCTTGGGCATCAACTTGCTATCGCAAAGCCTTCAGGATCAACACCTAGACGGCAACCACACCGACACCGAGCGTCGTCGTGGATGGCGGAGTTATATTGAACTCGACCAGGTATATCTATCGAACTTGCCCTTAAGCTTGAGCTCGCTCGTGCTGTTATGACTGTTTAGGTTCCTCGTTCTGGCGTAGGTACCATGAATTTGAAAGTGTGGACGAACAGTCCTGTACAATGAACAGTCCCGTACAACTGACAAGGAACGGACAAGGATGTACGAAAATACAGCGAACGGGAAGCACCGTGGAAGTAGCTATAGTCCGCCACAGCATAGTCGGGTATTACACACAGTCGCGTCAAGTGGTATCGACTGGTTTAGAGCACTTGTACTACCAGTCATGGTGCATGCGATGAAAGGTTTGCAGCATGATGTCAAATGCTATGCACTGTTGTTATGGTACATGAATAGCAATGTAGATGTAAACTCTATCTAGAGTAGCTGAAGAGGCGTCTGTCTCCGACATGACATGCCCAAGTGCCAGACAATGTCTTCTCAGCTTGTACGCGGCGGGCTTGTTCAAGAAATCTCTTCCTATGACCTTGTGTGATATTATGAAACCTGAAAAAGTGTGATAATATGGACCCTGAAAACCCCCCAAGACATCCTGAGCTCCACTCGCCAACCTAACTTTCCAAGGCGTTTGGGCCACACTTTAGTACAAACACATCTGAGCTGACACAGACACTGAATCGGGCTTTCAAAGAAACATGTCATTGTAGATGCAGTTGAAATATCGCTCCATGATGTAAATTTCAAGGTGCATAATGTGCAGCTTGAAAATCAGAGAACGATTCATGCATACACTGAAACCACTGAAGGTGCCTATGTTGCAGGAGGAAATGGATCGCGTGTTCTCTCCATGTGAGAGGCATGTCTGGCAGTCTGTGCCGCAGTCCCCAGAGAGTCTCGCATGGTGAGCTCATGCCTTCAGGTCGGGATTTTTTTTGTTTTTTTTTGTTTTTTTTTCATGTCGCACTCAGCTATGAAGGAGAATGAGAACTCGGTGTTGTGCCTACAGTGAGGCCGAAGCCCTTCTTGGGTATGGCGCGGTCTCCGATAGGTTTTAGTCTATTTTTTTTGTTTTGAGTGTGAAATCTCTATGGGTGTGAACTATGCTGAGAACTTTCCAGCGCGCAGGTTCATGTTCGAGGACAAGTCCCTAACTCCAGAGAACTGCCGAGAGTTAGTCATCAATCCAGCATCCGGGAAAGAGAGAACCTCTGATGGAGGTTGGCGCAAAACTTTAGACTCCACTAAGTGGGATATTGCACCTGCCAAAGGCGCCGTTCGGCCAAACTCTTTCGGCACGAAGGTTCGTATGGACTTTCACAACGTCAGGTCCCTTCAGGCTCAGGATTTGCCATACCATGCATGCCATGACGTAACCTGGAATCAGCGAGGGGAGGTGATGGGACCTGTTCCCACGTATGTGGTGTTCTATAATGAATGCCCGAAACCTAGGTATTTGTCGTTTGACATTGTCGAAGCTGAAGGTGCGAGCTTCGAATCATTGAGTACTAAACTTACTCTGATAAAATGTTTTCTTTCACCATTCACCAACGGTGTGTTGCTAAAGTGCGTGAAGTATTTTGAATTGAGGTTTTGAGGCCGAAGCGCTTCTTGAGTATGGCGTGGTTCCCGGTTACTTTTTTTTTTGGTACCTGTTAGAATCGGTCTCAATGCCACGAACATAGAAACATAAAGCCCGAATCGAGAACCACAAAATGCATTCGGCCGTAACCAAGACCAGCTTTGGGAAGTTAAGCTGCTGTCCTGCCTGGTTCATAAGATTTATGCAGGTCTGATGCACCATATCACTCCGGGCAGTGATTCTTTTTGTCAGTTATTCGCTTGGGAACAGAATCCTTTCAGGCACATCAAGCTAATTTGTCATGCGTTGATTTCCTGGTACATGAGCCAGTCTATGATGTTTTGTCTGTAACTTTACACAGTTTCCGGGACAATCTCCCTCTGCCCGCCTTTCTCGCAGGTGAACTAATTTATTTTACTGTATCAAGCACGTTGTACTTGAACAATAAGTCTGCCCAGATGCAAAACAGCAGCAACAAAACCCGCAGTTTAGTGCATGTCACTTGGCGGGTCATCTCACATTGCAAGTCCAGGAACTGAAACAGCCTCTGGTGAATCAATCTGTGCAACAGCTTGTCGAAACTCCACGCAAGCTTACCCAAGGAAACCTGCAAAAAGAACCCTAATAAAATCCACACCACATACCGATCCCAGGACTGTCCTGAAAAGTAAATAGGAAAGAGGGGCTTAGGGTTAGGGTTGCCTAGGCGTGCAGGCGAGGCAGGCGAGGAGTACTGTGAGCGTCTGGCGAGGTTAGACGATGGAGCGGTGATGAGTCATACTTTATGGTGGATAGGGTTCTGCTTTGCAGCCATGAGCTTCGTGCTGGGCGTGCTGCTGTCCACGTCGTGCCTGACATGCTTGCCGTGCTGCGCAAGGCAGGGGTGGTGTGCGTGCTGTGCCACTTGGCTTTCACGTGATATCTACAGCTTCTGGAGCGCTGGGCTGAAGAAGGTTGGTTTTTTTTGGTATGATGCCTCAGCCCCCATTATTTCTTGAGCTCCAAACTTTTTGAACATGATCATACGCTCTAGAAAGAAACTGCTTTTCGAAGCAGATAGGAAGTGACCAAAACAGAACCCTAGATGCCTGAATCTCGTCAAAAAGAACCATCGCTTCACGCAAGTTGCGGTGCAGCACCAACATAAACTCTCTTCCCAGCACTTTCGTAGCACTGCGAAAGAAGCATGACTAATGTTCTCCTGTTATTTTGTACCGTGCAAACATTGTTCTCTGAGAAACCTTGATGCAATGTTTCCACTAGACATCCACTGAGCCTCAACCAGTTGTAACATTGATTTCAAGCAGGTTGAACACTTTTTACAAACCTGAAAGAGGCAGGTTGTCTCATCCAGCATGCTGACAGGTTAATTTGAAGTTGTGCATAAGCGCTTGAAATCGGAGACCCCAGCGAGAACAGAGATTACTCAAAGGTTCCTGCGACCAACAGGTGGTAAAAACCCAACTACGAACCCCATATACACTGCTGTACAGGCTGAGTGGCAAGGGCGGAGTGTATCGCAATTACAAATTCTCAAACCGTTCGGGTTCGGAAAATTTGTGTTTATCTGAGTCTTTGTTGTGATGCAGGCTGAGCGGCAAAGGAGGAGGGTTGCAATTCTACACCAGCGAGCAGCGCACCAGCATGCTGTTCTGGACGTTCGCGGCGCAGAGCTTGCAAGCGTACCTCTCGATCAACTACCCAGAGTTCGACCGAGATGACGTTCTGGATCCAAGCTTCCTGGACAGCCGCGTCAGCTGGTATGAACTTCTCGCTCGTTTGTTTTGACATCATATCACCCATCCAAACAGACAGTTTCATATGCATATCTGTCTAATCTTTTTGTGCCTGGTATGAGTATACCAAGTTGTGACACTGACCTTGCGCCAGGCGCGAATTCTCAGACATCACATCGTAGTTCACACCAGGGTTCACACAGGGGTGCGGAGGTGCTGAAGAATCTGGGCCCCGTTGCGAGTGGCTGGGACAACATCCAGCTCGTGAGGTTCACTGTCAGGATCGCATATTCCATCTTTGTGGCCGTGGCGCCGTTTGGAGTACTGGTGCTCAACCACTCTGACGTTCTCCGAGACCCCGCCTTCCGCTCCAAAGCCACCATCGCAGGTCTGTCACTCATTATCCATACTATTTGCGCAATAAATAAATGCACTATTTAGAGTATGCACATGCATGTTCCAGTTGAATGAAGTGTATTCGGATCGAAGTCAGTTTTTGCTGATTTTCATGTCACGCAAACTCCAAGATCAAAATGGTGCAGCGTATACTTGCAGTACATGAGCCATTCTATGAAGTTATGCCTGTAACTTTAAACACATACTTGCAGCAGGCAACTTTTCGTGCAGCAAAAACTTCTTCGACCTAGGACGGTGGACGTATTCATGCTTCAGGCCACCAGGGTTAACAATTTTGTGCCCTAGTGTAGCTGTGGCATGTCATGTTAAACAAAAAACGCTTGAACTATAGGTTTGGCTTCAAGTATTCGTCGCATGCATACAGGAGTGATGCTTGTGAGTGCTATGCTATTCTCACTCATGAGTGTGATTGATGCATGGAGGTACCTGAAACTGTGGCCTGGATCGGATTACACAGGGTTCCAAGCTCTGCTACAGGTATGAATGCTTCCAGAGTATTTTCACGGTGTGAACTACAGCATTCGTTCTCACCGTGCACTGCAGCATCCACCATCAAGATAAAAGCTTCGGATGAATAACTTGTTCAGCTCCATAACTGACGTGATTTGATTTCCTTATTGAACGTTGGTGTGGAGTGTTACGTCATACTGCCTAAAGTGCGTAACGTGCATGCAGTTGGGAGTTCTCGCATGCCAAGTTATGAGCATCATCGAGTACAGCCGGTTCGTGAACGACTCGCATGTCAAACGCCACATAATGGCGCAAGAGTTGGGTGGCAAAATCCCCCTTCCGAACGCCGTCCCTGTGGACGCTACGCTCCAGATTGCCCTGGCACGCAGCATGCGGAGACAACCCTCGATGCTGTCGAGATGTTGCATGAGGAACCAAATTAGTCATCCTGAAGATGAAGTTCAGGATGAAGGCGTTCATGAAGGTGACGTAACCAAACGTGACGACACCACGTGCTCGGAGGTTACCGGTACCGAAACACCGACGTACTGCCCAACGTCCATTCGAAATTGCGAGGACTCGGAGGATACTCAAGATGGTCCGCACCTTCCTATCGCACCTGTTGCCACATTGTACTGGCAAACCCCTCGACCTTACAGCTTGGACAATCCTCTGTTTGATAGCACCCGACACGGACGCGGGAAAAGCCCTGAAGCAACCGTTGTCTCGCTTCCGAAGGAGTGTCCAACTGGCGACAGAACAGCGTCCGTTGTAAACGGAGACGCGGACGATGGAGACAAGACTGCGTTCCTCGATAAAGGAGACGGATCCGACGTCAGCATGCACAACGGCGCGGTAGTTGTGAAAGAATCTGAATCTCGAAGCGGTGTGCACAGCCCAAGGACATTCATCTATCGGACAGTGATTCCGGCCCGCATTACATCCGCTTTTACTAAACGTCGGGGTGGAGAGGGTTCACGTTCACGTACACCTTCATGTACACGTTCATGTTCACGTGCACCTTCACGTACACGTTCAGGCTCACGTGCACGTGCGGTGTCTGAGGCTCATGAGGAGCTGGACAACGCATCGGAGCTTGTCATGTTTCCAGACGATCCCGCAGCTCAAGAAGAAAGTCGTGGCTTGCTAAGTGGAGTCGCTGTGGCGGAGGGCAAAGAACATGCCCAGAGGGTTACAAGTGCGAGCCGAGGAGTTAGATACGGTACTCGTCACTAGTCTCCATCCCAATGCTGTATCTTGAACACAAACTACGTAACCTTAATACTCGCTGTTGCTAGTTGTGACATTTAACTTTCTGCAGATGTTGCGTAAAGGACCTGTCATGGTATGTTGCTGGTGGTGAAGCTGCACATGAGATAGTCACTTGTGCAGTAGTGTGAGTACTGCTACTCACAGTTGTTTGAATTTGCTATTCATCGAACTTCACACCGCTCTAAAGGTGTACACCCTTTTATATTGGTTTTGTTGATGGAAGTATACCCCAGGGCATCCCAGATCAGATTGTTTTTCCCACACATACGCCATTATGCCAGAATATATCCCGGCTTATCTTGGAGAGAGAAATGTTCCAGATATTCTCGCATGTAATATGCAATACTGCACTGCAAATCTGTACAGCACGGCCTCATTTCCTTTGGAATGTGCCAGATGACAACAACAACAACAACGACAACAACCTCCTGTATCAGTTATCAAAGCTGTCTCGCTGCATGGAACGTCATCTGCGGCGGAAACATCTTTTTAATGACATGCAGTTCCAGAATCGTTGCGGCTGGGTTCAAACTCAAAGAGAGTTGCTGCGCCCGCACCACGCCACCTAAGGCTGGCACAAAGCATACATAGGACGCCTGCAAGATGCATGAGGAGAATGTGGGACTCTGTTCGAGAGGATCACAGTATCGGCTTCAAGTGCGGCCTGAATTGCAGTATCTGGTACAGGAAACAAGTTATAAGGATTGTGAGATGCGCGTGGTACTGTTCATGATTGCGGCACATGTATCCAGTTTCTTTCACCAATCCAAATCGCCAATTTCACCAATTCCGTTTTTGTATATACTGGTGTTTTTTCCTCAGTAGTGACATAACACCTCATATATATGATCCTGGACTTGAGATGCACGCAAATTTGAAGGTTTTGGGCCTCCGAAGTCAAGGTCCTTGAAGTTAGTCAACTGTTCACTAATGGTGTCGGTCTTACCCCAATGTATGCAGCTCCTGCTATGTGCGGCGCGTGTTACACATCACAAGAAAAGACGTCTGCTGTGTAAAATGGAATCTGGTGCTGTGGACTAGCTGCACCAGAGATTCTCGCACCATGCAGGTACTCCATGTTCTTCACAGCGGCACTTCTGGTGACCTTCATCACGTTGACCGCCTCCCTGCTGCGCGCACTGTACTATGTACGGTATCTGGCATCATGTACCGAGCAAGACAACGGCTGCCTCCAGGATATTGCAGGCTGGCTTTACTCCGCCATTGTACAATGTGGGTTCTTCTCGCAGTGTCTTCACTCAGTCACTAACTCACTGAGTCAGTGATATGATTGTGCAAAAACACCACGACTGTGAACCTCATGTCACGGGGAAATTTTGTGTTAAAGTCTTTGTTTCTCTTCACATTCTTTGCTGTTTACTGCTTTTCTGGGTTGCGGCACTTTGCTTGTTGTAGGAATACATGCAACGAATATTCTGGGACTCGTGGGGCCAAAAGGGTGCTGATGTTGTGACGCCAGAAAAGAGGCTCTGTGCGTTTTCAGAAACGGCAAGAAACTTCCCTCAGGCACACTGCGAACATCGCACCAGTATAACTGTGTAGAGTTGCATAGCGATTGTATTCGTGCGATTGTATCCCATGAACTTTCCACACAAGTTACCTGTTTGTGGCATGCTACGACCTCGGGTTGGTAAACACCGCTTGATGCCTTTGCAGCGTGGGTGAAAATAGATCAAGCTACAATTCAATTGCAAGCTTCTGGAGTGTGTCAAAACCTTCTACGCAGTGAAAATCTCGACAATGTGGTGGAGTCTTCCAGAAGCTTCTTTCAGCCCGGAGCGGCCTCAAGTGGCACACTCAGTTCAGTATTCATGGAGTATGGTGAACGCAAGCTGAATGCACGAGCTGATCAGCTTGAGGAGCTCGATATAGAGCAGGTGTGCACCTGAAAGAGCTCACCGAGCGAACTTTGTTGTCATGTTGTGCATGTGGCTCTTGGGTTCTCAGATTCATGTCTATGCACTACCTTTCCGGTTTGTTACACATACCAGTTGTAATGACCCTTTGAAATTGCAGAGGCTGTTCTAGGCATCGCAAAGTCTTTTCTGAAGAATGGTGAAAATTTGACAAACCGGAAAGGAAGGTCATAGGCATGAACCCAAGAATAGTATTAAAAACCCTGAAGAATAGTATTCAAAAAATCCGCTGAATTTTTTTATTTTAAAACGAAGATATGTGTTTTGCTTATTGTTTTCAACACTTTCCTGCTGTTCAGGCGATTCAGAAGTGTGGATCGCTACGAAGCATAGTTGATGGACAGATCAGCGACCAACACCCTCCCTGGCTGAAGCTTGCTAAAATACCGGTGCTGGTTGGAGGCCACATAGGGTTTGTGGTGGCGTACTTTGTGGGCCTCTACACCATCTTCTACGTTGCCCGCTCCTACAAGCGCCTCGAACTCAAGGTGCAGCAATCAGACCTACTATTTTTATCTCCATACCTAACCTAATAATTGTGATAGGTGCAGGGCTTATACACTTCAATGTACTGTACGCATGCACGCCATGCATTCACGTCCCCGTTCTGGCCATGCGAAGACGCCAACATGCGTTGGCGGCCTCGGCAACCGCAGTAAAGTGGCCCTGGGGGCCATAAACTTTGTTAGACAGAATGTTTTGGTCAATCCAACAAGTTCTTTTTTTGTTCGGTCAAGGGTTGGCAAACACACGATGAGCTGAGAAGAATGTGATGATAAATATCCCGATGACAAAACAGTGCATGATACTGTGAAGAAATATTCGACCGGTAGTTCCAAATCAGAGTATGCACATAGGTGTGAACGAAAGTGCGAAGTTGTGCAGCTAAAAATGGCAAAGCTAGCCAACAAAATGTGGAAAAAGAAGAAGAAACGTGGTAGCACTGGAGAGGCATGCACGCCAGAAGACTTCACTCTTGCAGCGAAGAAGAAGATTGGAGAAGACATCATCCATGACTGCAAGCAATCCGGCATGGGCGCCAGCACCTACTTCACAGGTACCTGGCTTCCTTAGATGTTTTGTGTTAGTTGATGTTGGCTATTTGGGTTCATGCCTACTTACTACCTTCCCGGTTTGTAAGGGAGGACCTGGCTTCCCTTGTGGTTGGAACAATTTCCTCTGTCAGTTTCCTTTCCTGTAAAAGTTTGATGATGAACACAGGATTAGATACCCATGCGGGTTTTTTGCGAACCGGAAAGGAAGAGAATAGCCATGAACCCAAATAGCCAAAGTATCAGATACCAATCTACAGGAACGGTGCCTTTTTATGCATTTGTGGCAGCCTTCGTTTGTATAGCTGGCTACGGGGTATGAACAGGACTGTACTCGGCCCGAAACTAAGAGAACCATTTTGCTAAGAGGGCCAGTTTAGGGCATATACACATTTTGTTTGTGATGATAAGACCCAGAAATTCGATGATCGGCCCGAGTACTCTGAGCAGTTTCCCAAATTTGTGTATACGCCTGGTTCTGAATACACGTTCTAAGTTAACGACTCTCATGTGCCCCTCATGGCTGTTCTCGGTACGCATAATGGTTCTTACTTCACCATTACAGCCAGTGTAGTAATTGATGAGAGTTACAGGCATAACTCCATAGATTGCCTCATGTACCAGCAAATCGTCTCATGACAACTTCGCACAAACGAAAGAGCACATGGCACTACCGAAGCAACGACAGGGAATCAAGCAAACTTCTCTACCCACATGGTGCACCACGCCATGATACTTAAGTATAGGGCTGACTCAAGCCGGGGGGGCCAGTGCGATATGTACTATTGTATCGGTGCACGGTGAGGTACGCAGGGGGGTTATTCAGGTTGAAAATTTTAAGGCCGAGGGCCATGGGAAGCCCCTGTCTTGAAAAATGAGGACCCATCAGGACAATCTGTTTACGTTGAGTCATCAGTAATTTCCAGTGTTGTGAAGTTTCATACAAGAATCCCATATTTTGTGATAATATTTCAGGAGCGTGACCTATTTTCGAGCTTCCAATGTGTGCAGGAATGCTTGTCTCCACCTGCTTCATTCAGTTATGGATGGCAGGTGTTCTGGTAGGCCTAGTCATCATCATCCTGCTGCATCCGGGCTCGTGGCTGGTTCTAAAAGAACAATTCTGGTGGCCTCTTTCCATTATAGTCGTTTTCACCTGGCAGCAGCTGACCAAAAAGGTTTTGAACACGTACGTCACAGATGGCGAGAAGATCAAGAAGCCCTTCGTGTGGCTGTTTGCCTTCGTGTCGCTCTCTGCTGGTTACCTGGTGGTGCGTTCCTAACCCTTCCTGTTCTTGGTTCAGCTGGTTTGTTGTCCTGGTTTTGGGTTCTATGGCATCGGAATGTATTGCACACTGTTGATGTAATCAAGGTCGTTGACCACTGAGACACGCAGCGCTACCGAGTTGGGCGTAGTCCCCGAATAATTTAACTATTTATTTTTTTATTACATGTCCCAGTGCTCAGCGACCTTGATTACATCAACACACAAGTCATGAATATATTTCTCACTTTATTAACCTGTTGCATACTTTATGAAGCTATTCCACAGCTTATACCTCTAATGCGCACTTTCCTGTCTGGTTTATCTGCAGCTACCCAATACCGAGCTCCAAAAGGCCACAATTTCTTTTTCGTAGTTCGATATATACAGAATCAACATGACCTACTAAGGAGAATCCAATCAACTTGAATAGCTTGTTGCTTCCACTGCAGCGGCTCCAGGAAGTGCTCCTGCGCTCTAAACCAAGACTTCTAGAAACAGGACACATCTGCAACGTGTCCTCGAATCAGATTCATATCTGTAACATAATGCATGGGGTACATGCATGCAGGTGGGCCTACTGCTGGCGCTGGTGCGGTTGGTGCAGCTCACGCTGACGTCCATATTGGCGCTGTCGAGGTTGGATGAGTGCCTCTTCACTGTCATGAGGGACAAGGACCAGGGCTATGCCTCCTTTCTAGCCATGGGCCTCATGCTGCACTCCCTGCAGGTACCCCTCTGCCTCTGCTGCAAAGTTTTTCTCTGTTTAGTACGGCCTGGGTTGTTTGTCATGCACTATAACTTGTCTGTGGGCCGTGTTCTTGCCACTGAAGCCATGCCGGCTCAGCTACCAAACTAGTGCTTGCATTTTTGTACAGATCACAGATAACAGTGAGCGTTTCGTTCTGCAAACCTGAGCTGCACATCTAATGACAGGTATGTGTTGAACATAGCGAATCTACTTTAACCGCTGGGCATCTGAGGTCAGGTGTCCAGTGCTTGGAGTAGACTGAATATATTCAACAGTATGTGACCTGAGGTACTGAAGTTCATATAATTGTGCCATGCAGGACTGCATTGAAGACCACACAGTGAGCAAGGAAGATGGGTTGACAAGTATACAGCGCCGCAAGTCTGCGGCAGTGCAAGATTGGGCGAGAATCCCGTCACGAATCACCTGGCCACCTGTAGCCACTTCAAGGCAAGATCCTACCTGTAGCCACTTCACGGACACCTGTAGCCACTTCAAGGACAGAGCAGGAGCGATGGCACCACCACCAACAACAACGACAGCCACACCAACAGCAGTTGCACCATTAGAACCAACTGCTGGAACTGATGTGTCAGCTTCTGATGCAGCAGAAGATCGTGTAGATGATCATCTAGAAGATGAAACAGGAACTGTAGCAGAAGCTTCATGTACAGTGACAGAGGACAGGACACGGACGGTGCAAGAAGAGGCGGCAGCCACAGTAGAGGAGGCAGCGGTAGCTTTTGAGGCGGCTCTGGAAGCCGCCTTGGCCACAATTATTGCCGGCGGTAACTCTTCAAAAGAAAACTTGAACACTGATGCCTAATACCCTGGGTTTTCTTCTTCCATGTGTGTAATATGTAGCTAGAACTTGACGCTGAACTGGGGGCTGTTGTGAGCATCTCCTGGGCTCAGGTTTGGGATCTCAAGTTTTGGGGAAGCAAGTTTTGGGAACTTTTGTTCGGCTCAAATTTTGGTCAGTAGGGCCCAAATAGGAAGGGAGTTGTAGAGGTTATAGAGTTATACGTGTTATCGAGAGGGAACATTGAAGTAGTGTACCCATGCACACCATGAATTCACATTCCTTTCTACGGGTAGGTTCCAACATGCGTTGGCGGTCTTAGCGACAGCAGTACAGTGGCTCTGGGGGACAAAAACGCTACTTCGGCTACAGATGGAGAAAAAGAACTGTGCGGGGACCACCAGAAGAGACTCTTGATGGAGATGCTTCATGACCAGTCACCTCCGTTTTCGTGTCTTCGTTGCTTTCATTTCGGACTTGATGACTGCATGCGATCACTTTTCCCACAACAGCGGAACAAGAGACTTGTTGCAAAAATTATATGAAGGTTGCATGCTAGAAGTGCATGCAGGCAAGTTCGGACGGCAAGAGCATGTCCGGATCAATCTTCTAGTTTTGGGCAACATTTCGGACATATGGATGTTGGGTTGCTATTTATTACATAGTTTGATCCATAGTAGGGATTACACGATATTGCACAGAGCTTAGCTTGCCCTGCGGGATGCTAGATTGAAGAACTGTAGTGGGTGTTGACAGGTTCAGAAGTTTGTTGTGGGGTTGAGTAGGGGGGGATTGCTTCCATAGGACTGTGTAAATTGAATGTGACAGCACAAGATAAAACCTTTTGAAGCAGGGTATGGTACTTTGTTCGAGCTCACAGAGATGACATCGACAGGAATGTGGATCTATGAATTGTGTGGGTCAGAATTAGTAGCAGGATTCGGGTTCATCATTTTTATCAGCTCTTTTTTTTGACCCCGAGGGCCCGTTTCTCACCTGAACCACAGTTGGACCAGAACCACAGTTGGATGTGAACCAGCGGTAGATCACCTTGCGGGGCTCAATTCGTTGGCTACGAAACAGTGCAGTGTATTAAAGAGGAAAAGGGAGATATACCCCTGCTTGACCAAAGCCTTCAACTATGACTGACCTAAGCAATGAAAATGCAAGTTCGGAGGTTAATAAGGAGGACCCCGATACCTGGACATGAATGTAACACTCATGCATTCCAGTTGATGTATCGATTTTCGCGCAGTGAAGAATCTGCTTCGACGTACTTGCCGGAGTCGTTGCGTTTAGAACCTCTCTCCATTGTCCCATAGCAACACAGTGATGTGAGAAGCATAGAACGTCGACATAGAATTGAACTCGATACATAGTTCTGAGTCATATATTAGTAAACGGATTCTGCGGGATGAGCGACTGTGATTCGGCGCACGCTGGAAACGCACAGGCACCGTGCATACGTGGATATATATGGGAAGTTACGAAACGCGAAAAGAGGAAAGGTGGTCATTCGCAATGAAACATATATACGGATCAGAGACTTTCAGCACCCGCAACCAAGATTATGTGCGTGTGTGTGTGGCTTGCTTGGCACCTGTCTTTTCACTATTGCAAACAGCCGATGTGAACCATTTGTGCACAGCGCGTGATCAATGCATCAATGCAGAGTGGTTCCATTTAAATTCCACCAAGCACGCGGCATGTATCCCATCAACCGTTGTGGTGAGTGCCTGGCATATACGATGTCTTGCCAGGGAAGTGGGTGTATGGCGCTTTATGTATGCTTGATCATGATATGTTAGGAATTGATCAGATGCGTGCTCATGGTCGAAGCGGCGCGACTTCGTACCTTCTCTCTTGCTCATAGTTCACAGTCCCTGGTGCAAAAGCCTTGGCCTTGTTAATGTTGTCACAAAGCAACAGCTCGTGGAGGAAGAGTGCAAGGGTATCCAGCACACTTGGTGTATGGGTGCACATGAGCGCATGCCCAATTACTATCAATTGGTCCAACCACCCCGGTGGCCACCGGTCGCCAGGAGGTCAACAACGTTAACCGCACATATAAACTAGATGTGGGAGATCTGATATACTGTTCCCCGTCTAAGAAACGCTTCGAAGCCTGCTTCGACAATCAAACGTATACGTAGCCGCGATCCATGTACAGAAATAAGAACATAAATTAGGACAAACCAACGAGGTAACAACAGCTGATGCAACATGTGCTATGGGAAGCACTTTCGCTTTATCCTTGTCTGGTGATCAACGGGTTCAGCTCATCAATGAGATTCTACTAAGCAAGTCGACAAGCGTCACCCAAACCGAATTCAACGAGTTCGTTGCACTTCTATGTGACCCGGAGACCTGCGCATCTGGCTTCATGCCTCGCATAGTGGTTTGAGTGCGACAAATTCGTTGGTGTGAAACAAGAAGACCATTTCGTTGCAATAATACCATCGCCCACTTCCAGCACGAACAAAGAACGAGTGAAATTGACCTGCTTGCCGCAGTCAGGTGTTCGAACCATCAAGACACGTACGCACTACATTGCTTTAGATGTCTAGCATGAGTCCCTTGGTCTTCACACCGGTGCAGCTTGTCGCATACGTATGCAGTAGAAAACACTCTATAGCAGCCGATATCACTGCAGACACACTTTGCTTCTCTTCCTGATGTTGTTTCACGCCCAAGCCCTCGATGAGTGCGCCTTCTCGCCTCTCATGTATGCCCTCTGTTGGAGGGATATAGGTCCCATATATAGCGGAATGCTATGTAGTCTACCGGCTAACTGCATGCCCTAGCTGTATGCGATCACTCGAGACCCATCACGGGGCTTATTTGCTTGTTTGACTGCTTGTAGATGATCACAGAACTCCGCAGTTGATTGGAGCAATGGGCAAGGCACTTGTTTTCATCTGGGCGGCGATCGCTCTCGGCGGCCACGTGCTCCTATGCCGCGCCCAAGAAACTGTTCAAGAGGGAGCACAGAAGGTTGAAGCGAATGGTGTTACTATAGCGCCGCGCTCGTGTTACATCGTCAAGATGGGTGGAGACGACAACGAACTGAAGAGCGGCCATGCATATCACATCAAACATAACTTTGTGCGGAACGAGATCACGGAGGTTTTCCGCGGCGCTAATCAGACTGCCATCGCTGAAACGGCAGCCATTTTGGGTATCCAGGTTCTGGACGACGCTGCTCCCGGCCTGGAGTTCGAGGACGATTATAGTACTACAAACGAGACTATACGTATCAGTGAAGTGAGAGAGTCATGGGAAGCCAGTCGGGTGCGCTGCCTATCTCTTCAATGACGTGCCACGACTCTTGTTTGTCAAGTATTTCATGCAGCTTGCTATTTTGCTAGTACCGCTGTCACTGCACGTACGAAAAGTGGAATATACGCGACATCGCGATGCATCGATGAACTCCTCATGTAATTAGTCACAATGTTGCTGACATGCTCGAGCTCACAAAAAGTTATTAGTAAAGCCGACTTGATGTCTCGGCGGTGCCAACCTTCAGAAAAGTAATGGGACCCTCTTAGTTACAAGCTTGTGTTGATGTAATCAAGGTCCCTGACCACTGAGACATGTAGCGCTACATGTCTCAGTGGTCAGCGACCATGATTACATCAACAAAAGCCGTACCAGTGGAGGTCTAGTACATCAACAGCTTGTGATTGTACGCATGTTCGGATCGTCACACCCCTTCACACTGTGCGTTCACACCTCTTCACACCGCGTACACGCTCACTCACTGGTGTGTGAAAGCCCGTAAAATCCTCCACACTTGAAACAGAATGGCATCCAGACTTGGATGAAGATGGGCATGGGGTCGAATCATCGATAAAAAGTCCCTTAGTTTTGATCCCCTGTTACGCGGCAAACACATGGGCCTGGAAATGCCCCAGCTTCCGACTTGTACATATGTATGTATGACTTGTACATATGCATGCATGATCCCGTCCCATCCCTTCAAGGGTGCTGAGGCCGAAGACCTTCTTGGGTATGGCGTGGTTCCCGATCAGCCTTAATTATTATTCTTTTCATGTCCACTGCAAGTTACCCAAATAACTAAAACACTGCGCATGCATTGAGTAGGGCTCTAAATTAGCCAGTTAGGATTGATAAGCGGAAAATTATGATTGGTATTAACCCTCCTAATCAATGGCTAATCTGCATGTTGGGATTTAATCAATTTCTGGTTATCCATTACTAATGGCATTGATTATAATTAGTTCTCTTCCCAATCAACTGTTCGCCTACTTGTTAATCAATTATTCATACCATTTCGAGGAAACAGACTGGTGCACTGTTGTCATTCCAGTTGACACAAAAGACTGCTCACTTGACAATATAGCAACAACAGTCGCGCTCTTGCATCGTCCTGCTAGATCGGCTGTGGAGGCACCTTCAGTTTCACAGCACTTTGAGGTGCACGTGCAATACTGGGCCCTTTGAGGGCGTTTTGGACCGGACAAACTGATTGGGCAACTGAGACAACCTGCAACCTGCCATGCATACGCTTTTGCCGCTTATCTGGGAGATGTTGTTTTCCGGCGGCTCTCTTTTTTTCCAGCTAGTTCGGCAGTTTGATCCCTCAATTGAGCGTTTTTTTGTGTTTCACCACCAGATGGAAGCCCTAGCCCTTGAAGCATACAGGTATTTTCACATTGGTTCCCCAGGCCCATTAAATATCCCCAAAGTGTGTTGAATATCGCCAAAGTAACCAAAACATAAGGGAATTGTCCTGTCTAGAAGTACCTATAAGGGCCTGTATATATCAATAAACAACCTGTAATCAATGCGAAAACGACACAATCAGGTATTGATTAGGACACTTATTAACCTGTAAATTTTTTTTTTGCCTCATTCCTAAATAAAGATTGATTTGTGCTAAATTAAACAATGGCTAATCGACCTCCTAGACATCTTAATTAAGAGCCCTAACGTTGAGTTGTTAAAATATGCACGTAAAGATCTTTCCTACATCGTTATGACATCCTTTCTTGGGGACAGAAGGGAGGTTCACAGACCCATTGGTCTGTACTGTCGCGGTGGTTGTGAAAGTGCAACCTCCCATCACCACAGCTTATGCGTGTTGGGTTGGTGCACCCCCCAATCTTGGCTCTGGGGTAAAAAACTACGGTGCAATGGCTGGTCTGCAACCACTACCACAACTGGTTGTCGTTGTGGTTGTGGCTGTGCCATTTTGGCACACAACGGCCCCACCTGGTAACGGCTTCAGATATAGCCGTCAGGTGTGGAAACCGTGTGATGTGCATGCCACTCGCATCCATGTCTTCGTATCGTAGCATCCGTTAGAATGCACGCCCTTACTCTCTACACGGTTGCTGGCCTCCAGCCAGACTTGTACAACAGTTAAGGAAACTGCGCGGTGTCTCTCCCTGACTGTTGAGTTTACTGGTTGGCCTGCGATGATTTTCTGTTACATGAGTCATTTTATGGAGTAGTGCCTGTAAGTTTACACACTGTTTACGGGTCGCATCACCCATCGAACAGAGCTGCAATTGACCAGAAATTGCAATCTGAGAAAAAGAAATGATCTTAACTTTGTGCCCCTTGTACTACCCTGCCTTCAGCCCACACGTTGTGCCCCCTGAAAGCCACATGCCAGCCTACAAAATGAGCGATTGGTCACAACAGGTGGTCACAACAAGTGCACCTCGCATGTCACATGTGCGCGCATAAGGGTTTTTAGCAGCCTGTCCCACAGGGGGGTCTCAGGGGGGGTCACAGGGGGGGACTGATCAGTAGCGCCCGCTCCGCCTACGGTCGACTTCGGGCACGGTTGCGCAATCGACTGTGCCCGGGTACGGTTTGCCTGGGCAATATTTCAGATCGTCGGTCAAGTGTCTTCGATTGTGAAAGGGTCCCAGTTTTGACTTGGAAGAGCTCTTGAAAATTTCCCGGCCTTCCAGAGTCAGCCCAGGCTATTGCGAACATTTTTTGTGCAATACTGGCTACTGTGCGCTTCTGCAGAAGGCGCCACCCACTTCTAATTCAGTGTGCACTTGAAGTGATGTCAGTGTAATGGCTATGAACGACTTTTCACACACAGTGACAGTGCGCATCCATCAAATACCCAAATGCCCGAAAACTTGTGTGTCAAGTTACAGGCATAGCTTCAAAGAAAGGCTCATGTACCAGCAACCCATCGCATGACAACTGAGCTCCACCTCGCACAAACGACACAGGACATGCCACTACCGAAGCAACAGCAGGGAATCAAGGTAGCCTCTCTACCCACATGGTGCACTAAGCCATGCCACTTGAGTATAGGCACTGACTCAAACCTAAAACTCACACCTGAGTTACAAGTGCGGTAAAAAGGGCGTTATGTTAGGTTCTGTGCTAATACCAAAAGCTCTCGACCCAGGAGTTATGGTCGTATTCTACCGCTAGGAGCGATGATGTCACTGATATTGTAGATTCGCACAGAATCGCAACACGCTGGGGGTAAGGCTGATCACTTCTTACTTCACATCGTTGAGGCAAGATAAATCTTGAATAATACACAACAAAATGTCTTTTAACCTTGGTGGTTGGGATGAAATGGACTGAATTGGTGCGATGAATGATGCAGGCGGACTTGGACTCGTTGTTCGCGCCATGTGACGGTGAGGTTTGGCAGATGGTCCCGCAGTCCCCAGAGAGTCTCGCATGGTGTGGGTTTTCTGCTTTTCTGCACACTCTTTGTGTTGTCTCTGTTTCGCGTGAAGTTTGTCACCCACTGCGATGGAATGGATACGTTGTGTTCGTGGTATCGAGTTATGTCAGTTAATGCATTCTCACCACCTTCCCGATTTTGTAAGCAAGACTTCCAATTTCTTCCGCAATTGTCTGATTTTGCTGTTCCATCTGCTCTTGTTTGCTGAAGATCGGCCCGCATGTGCCTGCAGGTGTGTGCATACCAGATGATGCAAACACGAGTCTATGCTATGTGCAAGCCTGAAAGGCAGAGAAAGGGCAAGATACCAAGTACTCATATCTGCACTTCTATCTTGTATGATACGAACCTGATTACTGTACAACCATGGTTGCAGTAGCCAAATAATGACGACCTTTTCACTGCTGTAATGCTACTCACGCACCTAACCATTGAAATGATTACGAGAATGCCTGTGTCGAACTTCTGTTCACTTGGTCCGAAACAAAAAAAAACACTTTCAGCCACTCAGACCCAACCTATGGCAGTATTGGACCCTCTGAACGGTGGCATACCTCATGATTCGTGCTGTCTCTGTTTGGATTGAACCTTCTGCACAGTAGATTGGCGGCATAACAGTTTTGGGCTCTTTGCGCAGGAGTATGTTTACTGATGAAGATATGACCCCGGAAAACTGCTGGGAAACGATTATAAAACCAGCTTCTGGCAAGGTAGGTAGACTTGATGGCGGCTGGGAATACACATTGGACTCTTCCAAGTGGAATGTTTCAAAACCGGAGGGTGCGGTGCGGCCGAATTCGTTTGGGCAGAAGATTCATATGGACTTTTATAGCACCAGATCCGTCAGAGCTTTCGATTTGCCGTATCGTCTTTGCCATGAGACCACCTGGCGACAAAATGGAGAGGAGAAGGGGCCTGTGCATACCTACTTGGTGTTTTACAACGAATGCAGTAACCCAAGGTTTCTATCGTTCCAAGCGACAGATGCGGGTGGTGCGCAACCCATGCTTGTTCTGCTCCCATGCTTGTACAAATCGGAAATGTAGTGAGCCCTGATAGGAATGAACCCAAGTAGCCAAAAGCAACTAACCCAAACTATCCACCACGTCACTGGAATGGCACGAGTATCTGTAGGTCCAGCATATGAATTTCACTCACAGGACTACTTTACGTTGCTCTCCAGAACTGTACGCTTTTACATCGCTCTAGAAAAGCTCGTGTTATTGACTTGTTGCGTATGACTCATGCAGAAACACATGACTACTGCGAGCACCTGGCGACAGTAGACGACGGTGCGTTGACGAGTGATGTGCTGTGGTGGATAGGGTTCAGCTCCGCTGCTCTAAGCTTCGGGTTGGGAATCGTGCTGTGCACGTCGTGCCTGACGTGCCTGCCGTGCTGCGCTAGACCGGGATGGTGCGGAGGGTGCTCCACAGGGTTGTCCCTGGCAATATACAGGTTCTGGAGCGCTGGACTTGAAAAGATTGGTTTCGTTTGGTGCGAGCTTATCCTTATAAACTCAAGTGTCATGGCTTGGTGCAGCATGTGCGTAGAGATGCTAGGTTGATTCCCTGTCGTTTTTTCGGTAGTGGCATGTCCTGTGTCATTTGTGCGAGGTCGAGCTAAGTTGGCATGGGATGACTTGCTGGTACATAAGCCTTTCTATGGGGTTATGCCTGTAACTTTACATCCTTATAGAGTCAAGGCCAATAACTTGCGTTCGAAACTGTAGCTGATGTGAGCCCGCGTCCTTGCAACACCCTTTTGAGCATTCCCAATGCATAAACCCAGACACTCTCCTGACCGTTTTAATGTGGGGTTTGAACCGTAACCTCGATCGAATTCGTGGTCGTTGCATACAGCAAAAGTCAACTGTGTTCTCCCTGCATCTCAGAAGCTGTCGTGTCAATACACATGCGTCGCATTTATATTATTCCGACCTTTCGAGTCCATAAAGTATGTGTTTTTTTTTATCTTAGACTTTGTTTTCGTGCAGGTTGAGCGGCAAAGCCGGAGGGTTGCAGTTCTACACCAGCGAGCAGCGCACCAGCATGCTGTTCTGGTCGTTCGCGGCGCAGAGCTTGCAAGCTTACCTCTCGATCAGCTATCCACAGTTCGACCGAGATGACGTTCTGGATCCAAGCTTCCTGGATAGCCGCGTCAGCTGGTGCGAACTTCAGAAGTTGTCCCATATGCACTCGGCTATTAGAATGCATTCGCATATGTCGCCGGTGAAGAATTCAGAATAATGCCGTGGTCGAGGAGATCTGCAGAACATCTGTAACAACTCACAACATTTTTGTGCATAGTTGCACAAGATATTCAATTTGATGAGCCTGTCATTTCGTTTCAGGCTTGTAACAAAAAGATAAATTTGTTCTGCAACTAAAACACGAGTAGATTTTCCTTTTCACATCGAAATTCACAACGGGTTTCACACAGGGGTGCGGAGGTGCTGAAGAATCTGGGCCCCGTCGCGAGTGGCTGGGACAGCATCCAGCTCGTCAGCTTCTCTGTAAGGATCGCTTATTCCATCTTCATGTCAGTGGCGCCGTTTGGAGTGCTGGTGCTCAACCACTCTGACGTTCTCCGAGACCCCGCCTTCCACGCCAAAGCCACCATCGCAGGTCAGCTTCTGATGCATGCTGCCCATGCAAACCTTGTGGGCCCTCTGTCACCACGAATCCACCGATATCATGTAAATTTAAGTAAACTGTACTGGTTAGGAAATTCATGTTCTGTCAAGGAGTGTCTCGGACACTTACAGCAAGCACGCTTGCAAGTGTATATGATCTGGACCTGAAACTCCCAGCTTTGATCGGCAGAGGGTTTCAAGTCTGCCGTTCTGAATGCATGTTCCTTTCCTGACTGGAAGGGCGAACCTGTTAGGTTTTGTGCTATTACCAAGACCACTCGATCGTTTATGATCGTATTCTACCACTAACAGCGATGATGTCACTGATATAGTAGATTCCCCTACAATCGTAACAGAACCGAGCACCATCTACAATACTGTATATCCATACTCTTGTCTCATCGATGTGTGCTCATCACATCGGATCACGAGACATAGCAAAGACACCTAGAAGGATTCTGCCGGTAGCTTTGTGTTGTCAGAAAATGTGCTTTCTTGACTTGGTACTTGGGCTGAGGTATACCACACGTTTCCACACCCCCCTCCCCGTAAAACCCAACGTACACCCCAGGTGGGCAGGACATATGCGGCGAGGTATCAAAGATATGCCGCAATGGTTGAACAAAGCTACCTTTGATCCACAATATGTGGCAACACTCAACAAGGTAGTACCAACCTACACACATCGGAGCTGCGAACTGCGAAACGGTAGGAACAGCTCCCTCCTCACCTCCACTTAGGTTAGGAATTTGGAAAGACTGATGAAGAAAGACAAAGCTTGGTCCCAAGACAGAGCCCAAGGTCAAGCTTGGGGTGCTGTGCTTGAAGTAGAACCATGCAGAAACAATAATCGAGTCAGAGAAAAAGTTCCAGAATTCGTTTCGGTGGGTGTTGCACGAGAAGGTCGTGAATTTATGCTGTGACCACGAAAGAAGTTTATTATTTTTGCTGACACTGGCTGACACGTTCACAGTAACGATGCGCCTGCAGCTTCTGCATTGTTCTGTGAACAGGACATTGGCTAATGCGCCAAGTTCACAAGTAGGAGTCCACAAGCTAAAGATCGCTCCATGAAAAGCTCCATCGAAAGCTCTTGTGCAGGAGTTATGCTTGTTACAGCTATGCTCTTCTCTCTCATGAGTGTCATTGATGCATGGAGATACTTCCTGATTTGGCCAGAGTCCGAGAAGACAGGGTTTCAAGCGGTACTGCAGGTGCGAACGTTCACACCGAGAACTCGCAGTGGGAACTTCATACCACACAGTCATTGTGAACTTCTGTAGCAATGAATGGCTCAGGTGCCAGCAAATCAAATGTCCTCAATGAAGGAAACCGGCAGATACAAAGCGACACTGCTAAGATGTCAACTGGTTGAACTAGACTGCCTATGTGCAAGGGTATCATTGCTGTTGATTGATTCCAAGGGTGACAGCCAGCCTTCTGACCCCCCGAAACACTAGATTCGTTTATAACACTTACTGAATATGCATGCAGTTGGGGATTATCTCCTGCCAGCTGATGAGCATTATCGAGTACAGCCGCTTTGTGAATGTATCTCACATGAAACGGCGCCGTTTGGCAGTTGAATCTGGAGGCAAAGTGCCCGTGCCGAGCGCTATTCCAGCCGATGCTACACTACTGATCAATCGAAGCATGAAGAAAAGTGGCACCGTGAAAGGATTTTGGTGCCTGAAAAGCTCTCTCCCTGCAGAACCACAGGATGATAAGCTTGTGGTTTCATCAGGGGAAGAGCCACCTGTAGCCACAACGACGTACTGCCCGGAAGACAATCTTGTTGTCTCATCGGAGCAAGGGCCACCTGTGGCCACAACGACGTACTGCCCGGAAGACAAGCCTGCGGCATCGTCGGAGCAAAGGTCACCTGTGGACACAACCCCGTTCTGCCAGCCACCCGTCGGCAGCAGCAGTGGATTCTTCTATCCACCATACACTGATGATTTCACTGCACTTCAACTCCCAGTAGCACCTGTAGCCACCACACCATCCGCGCAGACGACATCAACCTATCGTTTGGACAATCCCTTGTTTCATCGGTCAAGCAACAAACATGGCTCCAAAGGTACAAAGGAATATCACACCGACCCTATAACAAGGGGTGGAGCCGTTTTGCTTGCTGGAGATGTTCAGACAGAAGACCAACAACTCCAGGACTCAACTACCGATCCCAAAGGGGCCGCAACCAGCATCATTTCGAAGTACAAGGACTCATCTTTCAATCCCAAGAACACCTCCAGAGGACCTTCATCCGGTTATATGACAAGGTACATGCCTCCTGAGCCTGTAGCTGAGGCGGTTGAGGAAGAAGGGGCCGAGTTTGAAATACGCATGTTGCAAGAAATAGACGAGAAGTCATATGATGCACTTGGTCCTGGTGCTGCTGCTCCTCCCAGACGTGAAGTTGAGGGCGGTGTTCGGGACAGGGTGAAGCTACAGGGTGATGGTGGTGGAGGTAATGGAGACAGCATGCATGCTGGTACACCTAGATCTCGTTGTTGCTGCCCTGTTGACTTGATGCACCTACTGATGCACCTTTCGTGATGTACCTATTGTATGCATGGTTTGGGATACCTACTGTACCTTACACAACATGATGCACCTATTGCTGTCCTGTTGGTTTGCTGCACCTATTGTGTTCGTATTGTGATGTACCTATTGGTGACCTGTGTACTTGAACTAGTTCTTGCTGACCTGTTTCCTTGACGCACCTACTGTCTTCCTATTGTGATGTTCCTATTGTCATCACATTTTGATATACCTATTGCTGTCTGCATACACGTGTGTTGACGGTCATCACGGGGACGTCCTGTACATGCAGACAGCCGACGCTATACAGGATCTCAAGCCGCACACAGTTCAGGCCAACGAATATCGTGGATCGCTGTGGCTCCATACATTTTTAAACGACTGATGCAAAAAGTGTTCAATGACTTCAAGGCCATGTGGGACTCTGTCAGGGAGGACAGCAGCATCGGCTTCAAGTATGTTTCACTATCTTTCAGACAGAACAAGAAAGGATATCAACGTTCAATCATATGCATCACGCCAACTCGGAAGGGAATCAGCACTTGTCATCATGCCATGCTGTTGCAATTGTTATTAAATCGAAAAGGGCGCCGGACATGTACAGAAGCATATGCACGTACGAACTCTGACGACCTAAAGAAGTACATATCACAAACCTGCTCAATATGTTGCACTTGTTATACATGAACACTTGTCCTTCTGGGAGTAATGAACGTTAACTGTCTCCTCACACCAGTCATCGTTCGGATGTTCCTGCTCTCGTTTCCACAAAGCCTTGTGCAATCGAAAGTCTCGAACCGTACATTTACGTACATGTACGTACAGGTACTCGATGTTCTTCACTGCGGCGCTGCTGGTGACGTTCCTGACGTTGACCGCATCCTTGCTGCGCGCACTGTATTACGTAAGATTCATGGTTACGTGTACGGAACGCGACAGTGAATGTGTACAATCTGTCGCAAGATGGCTGTACTCGCATTTAGTGCAATGTGCGAATTCTGGACGCTCATTGACTTGCAGTTCTTGCAGTTTCGACAGGAATACTTGTCGATCCGCCTTTGAATCGTGTCACGGAGTCATTCGAGCGAAGGAGTTGCCTTGTGATCATATCTTCGGAAAGCCACTTCCTCGGTTTGCACTTTTGCCCGTGTTTTGTTCTCATGATGCATGTGTTTTTGGTGAGTCGCTCTTGGCAATTTGGCCGCATACCTGTTCACTACCTTTACAGCGTGTAACATTACTAGACTTTTGGATATGATGAGGGTTGAAAAAAGGTTGAATTTTTTGGCCCCCAGGGCCCGGTTCTCATTTGTCTTTTTGAAAAAAAAAATCGGTGTTCTTATTCTTCGATGTGCTTGCAGCGTGGCTGAAGCTGGACCTCTCTACTGTGCAGCTGCAAGCCTCTGGATTGTGCCAAGAGTCTTTGAGTGAGAATGTGGAAGACCCCTTGCAGGGAGTAAGAGGGGAAATTGAGCAGGATGCACAGCCGAACAATACAATACAATTATTTAATCCATTTGAACCATCTTTCCTGCAAGAAGGTTTGAAGAGTCTGGATGATGTCAGCATCGACATCGTACGCTACTGTATCCATAATATATCCATACTGTTTCCATAATGCATAACTAACAATGTGTACACTGTACAGTTACAGGCATAGCTCCATAGCTTGGCTCGCGTACCAGCAACTCAAGCAAAGTATTTTTCAGGGGCTACGCCAAACTGACATAGCGTACCGGGTACATTTCCTGACACCCAACGTCTGCAACGTAGGTTTTCTGACAACAGGTCGACTTGCATAAGGACCGTAACAGATCACAGTGACGGCGCCACATAGAATCGCACAAGATGTTGTATTCTAGTACCCCGTGTTTCTGAAGAGAGATTTTGGCACCTTCAAATGTATCCCAGATCAGTGGTAGCAACCGTCCCAATGCTAAGTGCTGGTAAGGCATAGCAAGAACACATAATCCAAGCGAACATTCTGACTCAAACCCTATGAACTGTTCAAAATCGAGTGTTAAATGTCCGATTCCTCAATACCGTGTCATTTATTAGTTCTAGGAAAATATAATGTGAGGCCTGGCGTGATGTAGCTGGTGCTGCTGTGCTGTTCATGTGAGGCGGTTATTTTGTGTTGGTTGCTTTTGGCCATTTGGGTGCATTCCTATTCACTGCGTTTACGGTTTGTAAAAGTGTGGTTGCAGGCGAGGCAGCAATGTGGCTGGCTTCAAAACTTCGTGAACAACAAAACTTCCGAACACCACCCGGCTTGGCTAGAGAATGGAAGAACTCCTGTGCTGGTGGGCGGCCACATAGGGTTTGTGGTGGCGTACTTTGTGGGCCTCTACACCATCTTCTACGTTGCCCGCTCCTACAAAAGCCTCGAAATCAAGGTGCGTCCCAGCCGAATGGTTTATTTTTTTTCGAATTGAATGCACGGTTTCTTTGTGCATACAATAACCGAAAGTCGGAGAAAAAATCTCTTTCGACACATGCATATGTTGGTACGAACGATGACGATCGTGATCATGATCATGATCATGCTCGCGAGCATACGTCACGTGAAAGTGTACGTGTACGTCTGCAGCTGAAAATGGCGAAACTAGCAGACAAGTTATGGAAGAACAAAAAGGCCGCCGGAAAGGCCAAGGCTGCCGGCACGACTGCAGATGACGTAACTCTTGCTGTGAAGAAGAAGCTCGGAGACGACATCATCCACGACTGCAAGCAGTCCGGCATGGGCGCCAGCACCTACTTCACGGGTACTTCGCTTCTTGAGTCGTTGTAGTTCGAGTAACGTTGCAGTAAGCAGGTATTCACCAAGAAGTCTAACTTACAAACCGGAAAGTTAGTGAACGGGCATGAACCCAAGCACATAAAAGCAACTAACGCAAAACATGCACCACTTCACTCGAATGGCACCAAGAAGTTGAACACGAAGTAACCTACGTAGAAATTTGAGCAGGTTTATGATGTGTGCTTTTTTTTTTTTTAGGTTGACCTGTGGTTCGTAGTTCGTGCTGAGTAGGCTGTTCATATGCTTCTATGCGCATCATGCATGCACCCTTGCCGATGTAAATAATCGCATAGTAAATAGCCTATAATAACCAGGAAGGATGTCATCTGCAGGCATGCTGGTGTCTACTTGTTTCATTCAGCTTTGGATGGCAGGGCTGCTAGTTGCTGCAGTGATCACAACTCTTCTACACCCTGAATTCTGGAAGTTCCTCCTGAAAGAGTACTGGTGGCCGGTTTCCATTGCTGGGGTTTTCATCTGGCAGATGGCGACCAAAAAAGTTTTGAACACGTACGTTACAGATGGTGAGAAGATCAAAAGGCCCTTTGTGTGGCTGTTTGCCTACGTCTCCCTCTCTGCTGGTTACCTGGTGGTGCGTTCCAAAACCTGACGCGAACCCTAACCCTAACCGCGTCCGTTCATCATTGACAGTATGCAGATATGCATTAGATTAATAACACGCATGACAAGTTAACAAAGATCAAATTTGTAAGGAACAGAAGACCACCCAGGTTGCAATATGTGCATGTGCATTGCAGTCCTGGGGGGTGATAGATGCATTGTCTTCTGTCGCCACCTCAGCAACCGTTTGTAAGAGTTACAATACTGAGGCCCATTCCCTTCGGGGTTGGCGTGACTCTGGATGTTTAAAAAGATACAGAAGAAGATAAAGATGCATGCTATATACAAATTTGTGCATTCTTTCACGCTGACACTTGTTGAGGCAACAAACTTGATCTTGCGTTCCACCAACCACATTCTTCAACGCAGTGTCTGAAATGAGGACGCGAAACATCTTGACATTGTTTCGCGACATCCTCTACTCGACATGCTGGCTATGTTGCACAAACCAGTAACACGTCAGGATTTGAATTGAAGGAGATACACATGATCTTTCAGTAGACGAATATTGGTTGATGTAATCAAGGTCACTGACTACTGAGACATGTAGCGCTACATGTCTTAGTAGTCAGCGACCTTGACTACGAAATATGTATATGTTGACCTCTGTTTTGGGTGAGTTTTTGCGGGATATATGGTTTCTCCATGGGCCAAGGAATATATTATTCGCTCACACTGGGCATCCACCAGAACGGTAATTGATGCAGCTACTAACAGCATCATACCCGCGCCCCTTTATATGCTGAAACATGTCACGTAAGTATCTATCGCATGGCGATCAAGGAAACAGCATTCAGTGGTTTAGCCAATGATGTATTTAGTGGTAAAATAGATCACAACGAGCTCACAAGCGCGAACAAACACAATGTCAGGTTCCATCTGGTTTCAGCCTGTATTTATGTGTTAAGTGTGCCCCAAGAAGTGCCGTGTGGGCTCAATTTGTCAAAGCATGAAAGGCTACATGGCATGCATACCGGCTACCCCGCATCTAAAAGTCCTACAGACTAACTAGTTTCCTTGTGCTGTGCCTTCTCTGAAATACAATGTGGCTAGGAATAACGAAAACGGACGCATCCAGATGTATCAGCGAAAATGTTTATAATGCATGGGGTACATGCATGCAGGTGGGCCTACTGCTGGCGCTGGTGCGGTTGGTGCAGCTCACGCTGACGTCCATACTGGCGCTGTCGAGGTTGGATGAGTGCCTCTTCACTGTCATGAGGGACAAGGACCAGGGCTATGGCTCTTTCCTCGCAATGGCACTCATGCTACACTCCCTACAGGTGCCTCTCTGCTGCCAAGGCCTAGTTTTCTGGCTTAGCTGCATGCATTCTTTGATCTGTCGCCACCTCAGTTTGATCTGTTGCCACCAAAGAAATATACAAACACATCATCGGGAACCAGGCCATGCCCAGAAAGGGCAAACCAAAACAGGGCAACAAACCTATTCTGACCAAACAGAAAGGTATTGAATACGCACGATCGCAACATGCTGCCAGCAACTTCCAACGTTTGCGCTCCTATTGATGTGCTGCTATCGATGTATTCTCCACTACAGAGTACTCAATGAAATGCTAGGATATATAGTTTTGTTCCCATAACGGGCACATGCCAGATGGTGTGGCTTTCTCCGACAGTTTGATTCCATACCACTTTGGTTTCTTGACTGCAATTATACAAATTCTATACAATATATATATATATA